>JBBPQL010001340.1:0-10787 GCA_038092515.1 Boletus subparvulus | reverse complement strand
GATCAAGAAGTCGCGGAAGGAAGCGTGGTAAAATTGAATGGGTTGTTTTCCGTCCTCTGATGCGAGGAGAACCGAACTGAGGGCAGAAACAATTATTCTTGCATCGACGTCGGATCGTTGTAGTAGCTTGTGTAGACCTGGTACAGACAAGGGAATCGCCATGCAATAGACGACACCGAGCACAAGCCGTGCGACGTCGGGATCAGGAATGACCGAAACGGCATCCCGGTACAGCGAGTCAAGGTCGGCATATGCAGACCCATCAAGTGTAGAGACATTGTCCCCGAGAATAGCCTGCAAACGTGCAAGAGGATTATGCATTTTGTCTCCGACGAATTTGACGACTGTGAGTGCATAAACGAACAATCCATCAGCCTTGCTGACAATACGCTCGAGCTCGTCTGACGAAGGCCAAGGCCAAGGAACGTCTCTCATGACCTGGATATGCCGGTCATATGTGTCATCTAGAGCACAGCGTAAGAACAACCGAATGTCTGCCTCCGCACTGAAATCATGGATCTCGAGAGAAAGTATGAGAGTAGATATGTCTGCTCGGCGGAAGCGTGACTGAAGCCAAGGCTCTGGCCTGCTGGTGATTAACAGTCGCAGTGGGAGCGAGGTCTTGCGTGGGAGAAGGGCGAGAAGTGTAACGAGATCCGAAACGAGACTCTCATCGTCGCACTCGTCAAGGGCATCGACAACGATGAGAAGTGATGCATCCGATGTTTCCGTTGCAGTGGATAAAGGTCCAAACAATAGCTTCTCCATCTGTTCTCGGAGGACCTTCATCGGGAGCATGTAGTCGCTTTCCAAGGCCGCCATGACAGCAGGACGGATAGACGGCAGGAAGCCGACGAGTTGCGTAGTCAGCGTCGGGACGACGTGATGTGCCGTGCGTCGCTCGAGATCTCTTCGCGAAAAGAAGAAGCTGGCAGCTAGACGCTTTTCACTCGCGTACTTCTCTGCCATGGTCTGTGACACGGCCGACTTGCCAGAACCAGGCCGGCCATTCAACCAACATATAACCTTCTGGTCCGGTTCGTCTACCCATGAGGTCAGGCGAGCAAGTAACTCGATGCGTGTTCCTTCGATACACTTTGGGGCCGGATACCGTTGTGCGGAATCATGGGCAGCACTTGGCGCACTCGCCTTCCGTAGCGCCTCGATGAGATCTAGGAATCATGCTGTCAATAAGACGTCCCTTGTCATCGAAATTGGAATCGCGATTGCTCACTTGAATAGGAAATCTGGTTTCCGTGGATGACGTTGTTGATCGTTTGATTGCCTTGCACTGTCGACTGCGCATTATAATACTGATCCCGATGGACCTCACTGAAAGTGGAATGGCTGGCATCGATATGGGATGAGTTGTTGAACATGACTCAAGGACAGGTCTCCGTGGGTTTGCGCGAATTGTGGTTCGATTGATGGGCGCTCGGCGCTTAGTGCCCGCCCAAGATTCCTGTGCTCTTCCTATTATAGTCAGCAGAGTAAGAGCGACCAAAGGGCAAAAAATAGTTTGCATGGTGTGGGGGAATCAAGGATGACGAAGATGATGAATGAATCAGGCGCTATAGATACACATTAACGAGTTTAGATTGTAGTTGGTCACTAGCGCCGGCGATCCTGCAAAAAATGGTGATCTACTTGCTCCCAGTCGCCTTTTTCATCTGTGCAAGAATCTTGTCCACCTCGTCGATGTGTTTCTCGGATAACTTCTGAAACTACAAACAAATCTTGTGATCTCTAATACTGGTCATGAGACACGTTGACTCACCTCCTCGAGTTCCACCGAGTGTTTCTCGTACTTACCCTTCTTGACGCTGGTTTGGTGGTGCTTCCGGATTTGAACACGCACGTCTTCTGCCATTCGGCTGGCGGTATAAACAAGCGTGTTTCGGGCTTCGACCGTTGGCCTGTAAAGTAGCATACGTCATCGGAAGCGTAGAACATATTTGAAAATGAGCCGACTTGGGTATTGGTATCTTCAGCGTCCGCGAATCCAGCCGTTGAGGAACAATATGTGGTAGCTTCGCAGCATATATCGCCTGCTCGACCGCCTTCATATTCTGCCCAATATTCGTCAGCAACTAGTGAGAGAGGTAAAAAATGCGCTACGAACATGTTCGTCAAACACGGTGACAATCAACACAGAGCCGTCCTTGATCCCGACGGTAGCGACCTCCTCGAGTTTGGCCGTCTGACCGCGTCCCTTTTCGACGCGGACCGGCGAGAGCAGGGCCGGCGTAACGCGTCCGCTGGCGCGTGTCTCGAACGCGGCGACTTCTTTGCGAAACCAGTCGACGACAGAGGCCATCTTGGACTCGACCTTGGCGTACTCGGCACGCGCTTCCTCCGACTCGAACAGCTGTTTGGAACCCGGAACGAACGACGCGGTAGACTTGGCTTTTGCCTTGGAGGCGTACGTGCGTGACACTGGCAAACGACGGACGGCGTTGAGCTGGACAACAGGAAGAGAGACATGGCAAGGGCCAACGGTGGCGGATAACCTCGCAGTGCCAGTTCGACGCGCCAACTGTCGAATGAGAGGCAGCGACATGTCCTTGTCAAAAACTGTCCAAGTTGCATTTTATTTTCCAAAACCGGAGCTGCCCCTATCTCTAATACCGCGTCGACTGGCGGTGGGCATTGTATCGACCGTATGAACAAGGGTGTACATGGTGTGGATTGTGCATTGGTTAGAGAGTATCGTAGTGTAATGTAGATCAATCAAAAGTGTTAGTCCTACAGGGTTCTATTCGTTCTAATGTCTCTAATGAAACCGCTTGTTCAATCCATCATATATCAAAAAGATGATCGCGCTGCTCGGTATGGATCTCGCCACCGTAATCCCACACCCTGCATAAAGCCCACGTATCCCCTGGGCCTTGTACATCGCCTTGGCTGTACCCAAGAACGTGGGTGGAGGAACGCCCTTGCCGCGCGGTCGCAATTCCTCCTCCGTCTGCATCGCACTCTTTACCGTGTCCGCGGGAAAGAGCGAAAAGTTGAACACGGCCCCGGCGCATGCCCCGGAGACTGCCGACTCCCACGGGAGAATGTCTCTTCGAGCGAGAGGCATACCGGTACGTGTCGCCCGTCGTTGGACTAGCTGCGTCCCAACGAATTCTCTGCATGTGAACCAGGCGGCACCACCGCCCGTCTCTCGGATGAGGGTGCCAGTCTGACCGAGCCAAAGACCGCGGAAACCGTCGTTGCGGATGACGGAAGCGAAAACGGCGATGGGACCTGGAAATGTTCGTGTGGGCCCCAGAGTGGCAGTTGCTGCTCCGGAGGGTGGTTGAATGGGCGCCCCTGAGATGTCTACAGCAAGCATTTGAACTTGCATTTTACATTTTACAAGCTCTACGGGGGTCCTAAAGCGATTTATTCAATAACGAGAAAATCTACCATCGAGAGGGTGATGACGTACAAGACGAAGCTCGTGACTGCGCCAGCGCCAGCGCCCGCAATTGCGAGCTGAGGAAGCGTAAGATCTTGGGAAGGCTGATATCCAGTGACCCGTCGTATGGCATGCTGTAGCTGACTATACGACACGAAGAGGGACGCATTTTCGACCATGGCGCCCGCGACCGGTGCAGGCAATCCCTTTTGCACAATCTGTTAGGCCACATGCCCATACACACGAGACACATGACGCACACGATAGAGTCCTCGTACACCTTCGTTTTCGAACGTTCGAACGAGACAATCTATGGGTCCCTTGAATCTTGCGGTAGCATCCAGCACTTGAGACTGGAGCCTGACTTTGGTGAGATCAAAAGGGTGTTCGAATACCTTGGAGGCCATGCCTGCGATCTGTGTGCATGTTACGATCGTCGGATTTTCTAATAGACGATTACGCACACTTCCAAAGGTGATGTCCTTGACCGCACGTACGGCGGGTGAGGCAGTATCGTCGGTCATTGACAACGGGGGGAAAAGGTGAGTTGGTGGTAATGAAGGAAGCCGAGGTTGGCGTGCTACTGCATTATTTGAGGCCTGGGACGATCCTGTGGACAGCTGTATATCACGCAAACTTTTTGAGTGGAAAATGCGGTTAAGCCTGGCGGATCAATCCAGATGGTTTCCCGATCGGACTTCGGAACTCCCCATTTGGGTTCCCCCTATATTTAAGTCATGGGCAGACATGCAGGGTCGACTGACATCCCTTCCTTTGTGACCACTCTGAAAAATAATAATGTTCGCGTCCACCCTAGCCTCTCTTTTACTCCTTTCCGCTTCGGCAGCCGTGAAAGCGTCACCTTGTGTCGCTTTCGACATCAACTGGAATTTGCTGGCATTCGGCCTGAATGGCAAAGACTGGTTCGCTGGTACCCAAGACACTTGGTCCGGAAGTAAGCATGTCCGTCAACATACCTAATCCGTCCCTTGTTTGACCTGTTCTCTACAGGTGGACAAGCCACAGACATTACTTCCACTGGCCGGCCGTAGGGACGCGCGATGCTCATCATACACGACGGCTGACTTATATTTTCAGTACTTTCGATGGTACTAACACGACATGCTACCTCTCGCAGGTATGTACGCCATGTTGGTTATCCATAATGTCTTCCCCCTGTCTGAGTAACGTCCCAGTACACTAACGCCATCTACGTTCTCAATGGCGATTCTAAAAACCCATCGTCCCTCTACATTTACGATGCTACTGCTAAAACGTGGTCCACCCAAGCTGTCACACTCGGGTCCTTCGATATCACCTCTTTCGGCGCCATCCTGGACCATGACACCAACGTATTCTGTAATTGCCTTCCCTCCACATCCTGTTTGCCTTTGAGACTAACAGAAGGCGATGTCAGATGCGCTTTCACAGGGAAACCTGTTCTCGCTGAATATGGGTGAGCTCAAGAAAGCTAACAGCACACCAGTCGCATGGGTCGACAGTGAACAAGCCCCATACCCATCCGGTTATCAGCCCGTGATGGCCGTGGCTCAAAACCACGCCCACTTCCTGGTCGTCCCTGGCGTCCCTGCCGGATCTGCGGAAATCTTCGTTATTCACTGTACGTGTTGTGGTCTCTATTGTGGCATTCCGACTCATCCTTGGGTTGTACAATAGACTCGTACTTCCAGCCTCAGGCCCAGGCCTATCCCCTTCCGAATGGTGATGATTTCCCTGCTATGTACGGGCACGCGTCGTCGTTCTTTCAGGACAGCGGAGTATGCGTTGAATTCTGAGCGTGCGTTGTCTCGACTAAAGTATTGCCCCAGGTCCAACAGGAGTTTGCTTTCATCCCTCAAGATTCTTCCGCAGTCTACGTTATCAACGTCGAGGTAGGTGTATATCGCGTGATGTGGCTCTTTGTTACTCAAAGTGCATGCTCGCCAGACCAACACTACACAACAGCTCGCCGGCCCAACGGTCAAAGATTCCAAGGCTACTTACTTTGCTAGCACCGACTCCCTCGTTCAGCTCTCTAGCAACGGCGCTGTTTCTTTCCTCCCCTACCAGGAGGGTGACAAACCAGCGAACGCGGCAGCTTCTTGGTCGATTGTGAAACCCCTCGCTTCTTCAGCACCCCCATCTACTAGTGGCGTAGCTGCTTGATCAACCAGTGGGGCCCTTGCTGGAGGCACAATCGATGTTGGACTTGTGCTGACTGCATACCTTACTCGGAGCTATGGCCGACCTCCTGTGAGATGTGAGGGTTCTCCTTGGGAGGAACTCTGTTTATGATACCATTTACGCACACAACGGACTGATCCATCCAGGATATGAGGATTTTCATTCTCCCCGTTGCTTAATATACACAGATCGATTGACTTCTTTTCACTTGTTTGTTGCCTGATGCTCCAATTCCTGCGGTGACAAAACGGTGGAAGCATCAATACACTGACACACCTCACGGTGGGGCACGGTGTGCATGTTCGAACGTGAACCGAACATGGTCGGACAAGCTGAATATTTTGTTCTGCTGGAAGTTGCACGGGTCGTGCGTTCTCTGAATCCATTCCGAAAAGAATCGACTGTGAGCTTATGTCGGTGCAAATACGCCACAATTTTGTCCCTAGCGACGTTGATTGGAACGCGAAACATTATGGGTGTTGAAATTGAAACCGTTGGTCGGAGTTGATCTACCGGGGTGGAAGTAAATGTCGAGGTAGGGACTAAGGAAGGTCGGTAGAACCTCAAAATGGTGAATGAGAGGGGCAGTTCCACTCTAGAGATGGTTTCGACGACTCCTGACTTGTCTCTCACCACTACCAACTTGTTGAACGGTTGTCTGCCAGATAATTTCTTCTTCATTCAAGTTGGCTGTACGCAATATTATATAAAGCGTGTCAAGTCCTCGAGTATGTGCTTCAAACGTTGATACAGTTCCAAGAAAAAGGCAGCTGTGTGGTGATGCATGATATGATTTCTATATACTTACCGAGCGCGACGACCCGGTCTCTAATCTAGGGCTCACGTAGCTCTAATCCCGCTCCATCTCCGTGGGTATCCGTCTGAAGACATTTCGTGGAACGCCATCATCCTGAACGACTGTCACTTGCTTGAGAGTGTATCCATTTCGTTCGGGTATCCACCGGAAAAAGATAAACCAATAAACCACGCCCAACAATCCAACAAAGAGCGCGACGACGACATGAGACTAATAGAGTACATCAGTTTCCTTTGTGTATTCGACGACGGGGCAACTCACGTAGTATGGGAGATGTTTGTATGGCTCATAACCAGCGGATGGTGGTATCATCGGCACTACAACCAGGAAGACGTTCGAAAGGAAGAAGAACACGACTGCAAACTTGTACGCTCGGAATGGAGGGGCCCAATCGTACGACTTGAACCCATCGGTATACAACAACAGTAGCCCCCCCGAGATTAGAAGGTTGAACAATGCGAGAGGGTAAGACGAGTCTAGTGCCCAATGCTCAGAGCGATGATCGGCACGCTAGTGGCGAGCACTTACAGTTGACGATGAAGAGATAAGCATCCCCTGGTGGCGCCAACGCCATAAGCAGAACCGAAATCAGGTATTGCGTGAAAAGCCCAGGAAGCGGTGCATTGAATGGCTTGTTGCTCGCAAAGAACGAAGAACATGGGAGCACCCCCTCACGTCCCAACTCCTGGACGACTAACATCTAGTGAGGCGCCTAGCTCACCTGCAAATCAGAAATCTCATACCTCTGCCTTGGGAGAACAAAACCGAAAGAATATTCCCCAGTATGGAAAGGGAAATAACAACACTGAGGGCCTATGGTAGGGTAAGCCCTGGCATCAGCACAAAACCGAACTATGCTCACCCTTTCTGTTGCAGGACCGTAGAGGTTCCGGAAGAACAAAGCCCTGATGGGAATCAGGCGCGCCGAGTACAACCATGAAAGCTCTCTTACGCAGGGATGGTACCCCCATTAAGCATGTCCGTTCTGGACACCACCGCGAAGTAAGCCACGTTCACGAACACATACACGAACGCTACGAAGCACATGGCCAGCGGTGCCGCGAGCTTGATCGTCCTAACTGGGTCGCGGACTTCAGACAAGGCATAGTTGGCATTTGAATATCCAATGTAGGACCTAGTACAATCAGTCGTGACATCTGCCAAAGCCAACACTGAGCTACCCACCAGATGACATTGTACATTCCAATCACAAACGCGTTGACCCCAAAGTTTGAGCCTTCCCAGAACGTCCGCCATGTGTAGTTATTGGGTTGATCGTATTCCTCCCTGACAGCGAATCCAGGGACGCCAATCAAGCTCAGGAAACCAGATCCAGCAACCAACACCAAGACGACCAATTTGAATGCACCAAGTGCGTTCTGAAGCCTTACACCAAAGTTGAGGAACGCGCCGTGCACGACTAGACAGAATGTCGAGCACAAGAATGCCACGATACGGATGTTTATCGGGCTCCGCTCGTAAGCCAAGGCATGGAGTGTATCTGGAGTGGATATCAGTGATTCTGTGGCCACGTCGTTGTGATTACTTACATTCTCCAAAGGCCACACTCCCTGCGGACATCCAACCCTGGGTTGAACCGGGCCGAGGTAACCAAGGCATGCGACAAGACGAAATGGAAAAGTCACTCACGATGAACACACCATACACTGCGTAAACGCAAGTGGTCAGAAATGCAGGGCGTCGAAAGATATACTCCATGTAGGTCTTTTCCCCACCACTCCGAGGGAGGCCCTATACCAGCGCGAAATGAAGAACTGTGCCAACGAAGCATAGAGTGTATCTTACCGTCCCGAATTCAACGTACACTGCGGTCCCTGCGGCGGCCACCAAGGCGCCGAGAATCCACATGACAAAAGTCATCCCGACGCTTCCGGATGAATTGAGAATGATACTCGGTGCCGCAAAGACTCTAGTGCATAATTAGTGTATCTCCCTTCCAAGGTGAGACGAACATACCCAGTTCCGATCACTCTGTTGAAGATGAGAGATGCGGCGCTGAGCAACCCTAACAGAATAGATAGCCATCAGCACTCGTCTTGCATATCAGCTACCTAACCCACCCAGCTGGCGTTTGTTATCAGGTACATCGTCAGTGAACGACCGAGAATTCACTAGCAGGAATGAGCCGGCCGTCAACATTGGCCTACTAGGATCCCCTTTTACGAACCATTCTCAACGTCCTCCACGGGCACCCCCACTATGGAGTGCGGCTGCGACTTCGGAAGAAGGGGCTCTGTCTCTGAACTGGGTGGTCCCAAGCTTGTTGCGCTCGACGAAGTGGTTTCACCATGGTACGACATGGCCGCTCTGCACACGCTGAGCAGGAGAGCCGCAGCGGAATGAAAGGGGCTGGCGAAAGAGGGTTGCCGAGTTGCGCCAATTCTGTCGTGCTCTGGCGTATCGCTTCCAGCACGTCGTGCTACTTACGTCAGACAAAAACTCTTGATTCAGTGCACTGGAGCCATGCGTAGGCATCCATTACATTCAATGATTGCCTACACATGGATCCACCCGCCAACTTTGTCTAAACGCACGGACAAACTTTCTATTGAACCCACGAACTTCAAAACTTGGCATCCGGATTGCAGAAGGCGTGCTCGTCCACAAGCACCACGGTCCACAAGACCAGCACAGTCTGGGTAAATATCATTACAAGAAACACCACTCGGTGGAACCCACACTTGATATATATCAACTCTTTGGTCTGCCTACGAGAGACCTGAGTTTGAAGACGTTGCTTCTGCACGGCGACCCAACCCCCCGACGAATCCAAGGAAAACAGAGAAGCGCCACGGCCCGTGGACATACTTACGAGGAGCTTTGGTATGAGAATACTTATGACTTACGACTCGTACTAGTGTCCTCCATTCCGAGCACACGAATTCACGTTTGGACTGCGCGCTCACCTGCGCTCGCCAATCACCTTGCTTTTGGTTTCGGAAGAAAATCGTGCATGTGTCACTTGGTGCCCAGGTGTCACTCACATCAGACGTAGTGCGCATTCAACATGTAGTCCAACCTTGTAATAACTTTTCCTGACAATATAGTAATTAGTTTACCATCCTCTTCCTCATCCCAGCGCGACGATCGTATCACAAGGTAGCACTGAAAGCCCTAGACAAACTGGTCTGGATCCTTGGCATGCTTCTTGAATCATTGCGGGCTGTGTCAACAGCAGACACGGGGTGGTCGGGTCGTGGCGATTCGGGCTTGGGAATATCAGGAAGTCCTCTGTGAAGGTATGGTTCCAGTTCTGGAAGTTCTACCTTTTCCTTGATCTTTATCAGTACAGGTGGATCAGGACGGGGGGCGTAGCCCAGGTGTACTCACCGAGGCGGTAGTGGTCTCTTCCACCGGTGTAGATTCACACTGTTCTTCGTTCAACACAGATAACGTGTTCAAGATCTAGAGGGTATTGTTAGTCGGCTCTCCTTGTCCAAGGGCTGCAAACCCACCTTGAAACCTAGATTTGCACTGCGTCCATGCGTATGAGCACTTGCGACTACAGAGCGCGCCAGCGTCGCCCGCTCCCGTTTCAGATCCTGATGCTCCGTCAAGACCTCCTCCAGCTTATTCTGGAGCTCCGCATTCTCTCTCCGCACACGCGCCGCCTCTTTCCGAAACGTATCCCGCTCCTGACGAACGTCCGTGAGATCGCTGAGACGCCGCGCGTTTTCCGCTTGGAGTTGTTGAATGATTCTTCGTTGGCGGACTTGGACGTTTTGGAGCTGTTCTATGAGGCGCCCTGAGGGTCCTGGGTTTCTCTCCATGTCTTGTTTTTCTCTCTTTTCCGTGTTCGCTTCCGATAAGATAAGAAGTGCGTTGCGGCGATACTACGAGGGACTGGAGTTGGCGTAGCCGGGTCGCGTCTTTTAAGCGTTCTTGCTCCCTGGACCTGGGCACGTTGTCGTCATCCACAGTGCCAACGGGCACGCCGATCGAGCCCGTTTCGAACCAAATTGATCCTCCTTGCCATGCTGTTCTTCATACATTGCGCCTTGGTGGGCGCTTGCGGCCAACTCTTTGATTGCGTCGACGAACAGTGGTCAATATCACACCAAGGGCTGTGTTGATTTGGTGGAAGACGTCGAAGCGCTGTCTTGCAATCAAAGCGGACTATTTGATCGGAGTGGCCCAAGTGCTTCGCCTCGTGATCGCAGAGGATACTTTTTACAGTTCGAGGACGAGGGCTGTGTTGGAACATTGATGTAATCTCCCCTCTTTCCCCTCGGTTGCATCACAAAAATTGCAGAAACCAGATATTACCAGACATAGTAATATCATCGCACATCGGGGAGTATCCCGCTGTCTGTTACATCGTGCTCACTGCCACCTGTGTCTGGCAATCTGAGAAAGCGTTTT
>JBBPQL010001339.1:0-10824 GCA_038092515.1 Boletus subparvulus | reverse complement strand
AACAGGATTTCAGAGCACGAATGACTGCGAGGAGTTCGCGGTCATAGATGTCGTAGTTGCGCTCGGCGGGGGAGAATGATTGTGAGAGGTACGAGCAGGGGTGCCAGTCACCGTTTGAGTCGGTCTGGAGGAGGATAGCGCCGGACGCGTGTTTAGATGCATTGGTGGCGATGGCGAAAGGGGCGGAGAAGTTGGGGAGGCGGAGGATTGGCTTGGCGAGGAAAAGGCGCTTAAGAGAGTCGAAGGAAGATTGGCAGGGAGGGGACCAATTCCAGGGGAGGTTCTTCTTGGTGAGGTCAAGGAGGGGGCGGGCGACGTTTGAGTAGTCGGGGATGAACCGGCGGTAGAAGTTGGCGAATCCAAGGAAAGAGCGAACATCTTTTACCTTGGTCGGGGTAGGCCAACTCGCGATCCCATCGAGTTTCACCGGGTCCATGGCTAACTGGCCGGGTTTAACAATCATTCCGAGGTATTCTACCTCATTAGTGGCGAACTTGCACTTCTCGAGTTTTAGATGAAGGTCGAGTTCGGTCATCCGTTGCAGGACGCGTTTGGTGCGTTCTTCGTGGAGAGCGGCATCGGGAGAGAAAACGAGGAGGTCATCCATGTAGATGACGAGCCATCCTTCGGCAATCATATCGTGGAAGGAATTGTTCATGAAACGTTGGAAAGTGGCGGGTGAGTTGGTGAGCCCGAAGAACATGACGGTGGGTTCAAAGAGTCCTTTGTGGGTGATAAAGGCCGCTTTCCATTGGTGACCGTCTTTGATTCGTACGTTGTTGTACCCCCAACGGACGTCGAACTTGGTGAATACTTTGGCGTCTCGCAGTTTGTCTACGAGGTCTGAGATGAGGGGGAGTGGGTAAGCGTCGCGGATGGTGTGTTCATTGACGTAGCGGTAGTCTTGGCAGGGGCGGAGTCCACCATCTTTCTTTTTGACGAAAAAGAAGGGGGAGGCTTGCGGCGAGTTGGATGGTCGTATCTTTCCGGAGGCAAGGTTCTCGTCCAAGAAATCCTCAGTGGCCTTGCGCTCGTCGGGGGAGAGAGGGTATACCTTCCCGACCTTCGGGGTGAAGGAGTCGTCAAGGTTGATCTCATGATCATAGGGTCGGGAAGGGGGGACGTGGTCGGTGGCTTCCTTTGAGAACACGGAGGAAAAAGAAGAGTACTCGGAGGGAAGGGTGACTTTGGGTTTGGATTTCTCAGCAGCTGCCGCGAGTTCGGTAGCATTGGTTAGTTTCGCAATGATGGGTGATCCTGCCGGGATGAAGCGGGATCCACACCGGATGATCCGGTAGATGGCGCGGTTTTGTTTGGCACGGGTGATGTATTCATTCTCCGTTTCCCAATCGTTGTAGGCGAAGAGGTGTCGGTCGGTGATGGCATTCATATTAACGTGTCGCGGGGGTTTAACAGAGGGTTGGACGAAGTGGGATTCGTGGTGCTTGGTGTCGGCGGAGAAGGATAGAAATAGCTCTTGGGATTGGTCGAGGGATTCCTTGATGGAAATGGTCTTATCGACCCAATCGATGATGGGATTGACGTCTTTCAGCCAGGGGAGTCCCAGGATTACGTTCTCGTTTCCTAGGTTCATGACATAGAGGGTAGCGCGGCGGGTTATTCCTCCGATGTCGAGGAAAAGGGTGGTGGAGAATCGGATTACTCCCTTCGAGTTGACGCAGTTGTCCGCGTTTCGGGCTTGGATCGGGGTTTTCAGGCGTTGGGTAGGGATTCTTTGTTTCCTGACAAACCCCCAGTCGATACAGGAGATGCTTGCTCCGCTGTCGATAAGGGCTCGGGTTTCAACGGCTTTCATCGTGTGCGAGGGGACGACAAGTTGAACTGGGATTTGCATAGTGGGTGAAGACTTTACAAATACATTTGCGCACGATACAGAAGGAAGGGTTTGCGTTGGGGAACTCTTCCTGTCTAAAAATCCAAGGTTTTGAATGAAACCTTTCGTACCATCTCCTCCTCTTCATCATCGTCGATCTCCTCTAGCTTGGGTAACTCCTCGCTGCTAACCTTTTGCACCTTTTGGTTGCCCTTTTGAGTAAAGGCGGCGCACGCGGTACTAAGATGGCCGGGTTTCCGGCAGCGGAAGCAAAGTTTCTTTTCAACGCATCGTTTGCGTTCTTCTGGGGTAAGCTTAGAGACTTTGATGGTATCGACGACCATGGCGTCAGGGTCGTGGGTCTTGGTATTGGAGGAGTTGGAGAAGGAGTGGTAGGGTTGGTGCGAAGATTTCGAGTTTCGTCGGGCGATATCGTCGGCTCGCTCCCATTGGGTTTGGAAGGCGATGGCTTTCTTGTACCATTCGTCGATGGTGGAGGGGACCGTGTCCATGGACATGATGCGGCGCATCAGGGGCGGTGGAATTCCTGCGGAAAAGTATCTGATCAGGACGTTGGGGTCGGAGATGTTGGCTAGCGCCACATGGTTCTTGAAGGTGGAAACGTATTCCGTTAACAAGGGGGAGTAGAAGTTGTTTTTACCCTTCTTCTCCATGCGCTTGGTAGAAAGCCAGGAGATGGCATTCCCGGTGACGTCGTGGTGTTTAAACGTGGTGTTGAACTTCGCGACGAAGTCGGCGAAGGTTCCGAGGGAGAACGTAGTCCCAGAGATGGCGCTCTGGCGGAAGGTTGCAGCCCAGGTAAGGGCCGATCCTTTGGTCATGTACGAAAGAGCAAAAGCGATTTGCTTATCGTCATTGTCGTAGACAGTTTTGTTAACAAGGAGGTAAAATTGCACAGCGTGCAACCAGTGTTGGGACTTCTCATAAGATCCGTCGAACGCTTCGGGGGTGCCGATGCGTAGTTCAGTGGGTCTAGTAGACATCGGTGGCGGTGGGAAGGGGGGAAAGCGGGAGAGGAGGGGTGGTGGTGGCGGCGGTGGTGGAAAGGGAAAGAGAGGGGCAGTTGTGATTGGAGTGGGGGACGGCGGAGTAGGGACTCTGGGAATTGAAAGAGAAGCCGAGAGGTGGTGGGATAGTACCTGGGTTTCGTCTTCTTCCTGGGTAGTTAGAAGAGTGGTATCAGGGTCAAGGGTTTCTTCCTCCTCGGTGTCCGAGTGGGAAGGTTTGGAGGGAGAGTCGGTGGGCGAGGGTTCTCGTGGTCTTGGTAAGAACCAACGAGGATTACGAGTGGGCTGTTGAGCAATGGTGGGAGACTATTACAATGATAGCTCCGTCAAGGAGAACTTTAATCTTTTGTTACGCTTGACTCGGGTAGAGGCAAACGTAGACTCAAAGATAACGAAGGGTGAGTGGTCCTTGAAGGGCGTCTTCAAGGGTCAAGGGTGCTGGGGGCTTCCGCAGCAACTCCTGGCGACAGACAGTCGCTTAGGGAGTTCAAGGCAAGGTTTACGAAGAGCGCACACTCTAAAGTAGTGCGATGACTTATAGAAGTCCTGGGAGATTGAGTAGATTAAAGTTAGGAGAAGTACAAGGTGTGTCGTCTACTTAAATAGATGGAGACGCGGCGCACAGACCAAGCAGTGTCCTAAGCACAAAGGCCAAGGCGGATATAAAGAGAGCTAGGCTGTGCGATAGAAGTGAGGAGGCTGCGTAAGAAGTTACGCATGAACGGAAAGGACGTCCGTATAAGGCATAGGGAAACGGAATAAGGGAACCATGCATAGCGTGTAGATAAGAAGCTATGTTTAGGCGGAAGGCGTTCCAAAGGAATGGTGCGAAGGAGGATAAAGAATAAAGCGAGTCAGCGGACGAGCGTATTGTGAAAAGTAAAAGAAAAAGGCAATTGTAACAGGTTGAGTGTCTTGAGATCTGCGCTGAGTGAGTAATGCAATTCTCGCATCATAGTTCACCTCCAGTGCTGCCAGCGATGTAACATGCTCCTTGAGAGCCTGTTTCATTTCATTGTTCTGAAGATCGATCCTTGTGATGGCAGCTTCCAGCTCCAGGACCTGCCGATCGAAGTCATTGATCTCCGGGTGTTGAGCTACCTCCATAGGCTCAGACTGGATGGGTGCCGACCATGTCTAGACAGCTGTTTGTCAATATAATCAACCTGGTATAATTATCGACTTACCCTCGTCATAGATGCTCTTCTTTTGGTCCCGGATGGACCAGCGATCGCGTTCTAGAAATCAGAGTTGTTAGCAACTTCGGATCCCGATAAATAGTGCTTACCGGCTCAGGTTGGCTTGCTGGGGTAGGTTCAGGGTTGGGCTCAAAGGCTCACTGGTCATCTTCCTGATCCTGCTCAGGATCAGTGGCTTGGCATTTCCCCTTGTCCTTTCCCATCGTCGCCTTCACCTTCCCTTCGGTATCCTTCACCTTCAGGTTCGTCAACTTGTCCCAGCTACCGGCTGCATGGATGACTTGGCCATCACTGTCGACGATTGCCGATAGGTCATGGAGGGCGTTACACTTGGTCCTTCGAGTGCCACAAGCATCACAAGCATTGAATTTTTTGCTATTGACAGTTTTTCAAACAATGCAAGGCTGGTCATTTGCTACACATTGCTGGCACCGCTGCTTTCCATCACTACGGGCGTCACAGCAAATATACAGTATGTATGACTCACCGGGCTAAAAAGCATCTCTATATCTCCTCCCTCACATGGTGTGCCTGATGATACCTTATGGTGTTTTGTCTCTCTTGCGCTGGTTGCCTCACTGGCATTGTCCTTGCCTGTGGTCTTCTTCGCCATTCCTTTGTCGTTGTTATCTCCATCATCCTGGGGATCTTGTGGCGATGGTCTTTTGATCCCACTCATATGACACCTATGCCCGAGAGGTTGGATTCCGGTCGATGGGAGTCGATTGGCTGGCAATCTGTCAGCGGAAGTGGTTGTGGTTGTGGCAGGCTTGGGAGGGTGAGGGGGAATTAAGCCGGTTGATTGGAATCTCTTCCACCAGTGAGTGGTGGAGTCGCCGAGTTCAGTATTTGGAGGGATGCTGGAGTCGCTGACAATGTGATCTTTCCAGACTGACCGTGGGAGGAACTTGCTGACCACCTGGCTCTTGCCGAAGATTTGGTCTGGGGTGATCACTTCCTTCGGCCACATTTGAAATTTCGCTGCCATATCCAACACGATATGGGGGATCTGTATCCCTGGCCTCTGCAAACAAATTCACACCGAAGTCTCAAAAGAAATCTTGAGCAAACAAAACCTTTTCGTCTTGTATAACTTACCACTTCCTCAGCGAGAGACAGTATCCATTGTCTCTCACCTGCTTCCCGTACTTTTGTGGTCTTAATTGCCTCGAGTATCCGAGCGGCGTGTGAGTAAAGCTTTTGTTGTACTTGCACAAATTCCGTGGACATGTTGGTGCTTGTACTTGGTTGAGTTCCGGGCTTGGGTGGTTCAGCGTTGCTTTTTAGGTGACTGCCGAGTGGCATTGGAATATTGAATTTGTAAGTGTAATGAATGGGAATAATTAGGCAAGGAGAGAGTTGTATGAATAACTATCTTTAAGTGTTGTATATGTAATCGCGTCCATGCCCCAATGTCAGAATCGAGCTCCGACCAAGTCACTCAATGACTGAAGATTATACATCCCAGCGGCTGATCCTGGGTAGGCATAACTTGGAGTATCCATGAAAACTCGCGCTTGCTGGAACAGTTCTTTCACGGTTTGCTGCCGATGTTGAGAGCGAATTTCAAAGTCAGCCAAGTCGCTTTTCATTCTGCCGTTACTCTCTTCCAGTAATTGTGAGGTCTTGGCAAATATTTGGAGCAACTGATATCCCTTGTCCACTTCCTCGCTGCCTTCCTGTCCAGTGGCACACTTGGCATGCTTCTCAATCAACCTGAATACTAGGTCACATGCTTCTAGGATGCTGGACCGAAGCAGGGCATGTTTCTCCTCCGCCGCTGACAATTGTTTTCGCAGTGCCTGCAGTTGTCTGAAAAAAACTAAACTTCATGCACCATTTCATCAAACCAATATAACTTACTCGGATGGTGAAGGCATGGCGCTGGGAAATTGTTTGGAGCCTCTGGCTTCGTTTAAGTTTAATAACAACAATTATGTAATGTTGGCAAGTGTTGAGTCGAGGCCTGTTTCCATGATACCTGATCTGAGTAACAATGAAACAATAGGCGAATACATAATGCTGTTGCCGATTCAGTGCCCTTCGATCGAAACATTATCTGTCATTCACCTTGCTAGTCAACATGCCTGGATCCACCCACTCTGCTTGCCTCGCCACCTTACTTCACTGTGAGCTTAATCAAGCTCCAACATCATCAGAGTTGTCTTTGGCGGCTCTAATACATTCGGACCTGAATCAACTACCCTCGATGTCATCCCTGCCACCCATGCATTCCCATCCTTCGCCGCCCCTGCTGATCTCTTCACAAGGCAGGATAGAGTTATGACAACTCCTCTGTTCAGATCTCAACGATCTGCTTCGCCGTCCTTCCCAGTCCCTGAGCAGTTTGACCAACCCCCAACTTGCTCACCATCGGCATTGGCTTCCACTTCCACGAGGCACCTGCCCTCCAATCTCAGCCAGATTCCAGAGGCTGGTCAGAGTGAAGGGGAGTCAAGTTGGGACGATGGCGAAGACAAGCAGCCGTCAGGTGTCACAGTCGCTCTCATTCTGATTGCATCCAAGAACTATCTAACCATTTACAGGTACTTGCACCCCAGGTCTTCGGGGACAATCATGGTCTGAAATCTTGGAAAGGGAATCACGCCTCTACAAGATAGTTGGCGAATGCCAACGAACTAACCTTCCAAATGAAGAACATCTAGATGTGCTGCTCACCAAGAAGAAGATGTTGGAGGAAATGTATGTGGAATCGAAAATGCAACAGGTGAAGCTCTGGGAAGTTCAAGAGCAATTGGAAGCTTCGGAGACGTGTTTGATGAGGCGTTTGCAAGGTTGAAGCTGCATAGTACAAGGCACAGTAAAATGCAACTAATGTAATATTGCTTGGTTAGATGAATCAGCAAGCAAGAAATTGGCAATAATGTGCCCTTCTGACAGGAGCAGTAGTAGGACACCGAATTGCTGCCAGCAATGGACTCGTCAGAAAGCCGGTGATGAGCCAGCCAATGAGGCACTTGCAGATAAGAATCGGCCAACTGGCGAGGCAAGGTACTAGGTTTGACGAGCCACTCTAGTGCAGCACCGGACAGCGAGGATCTGCCAACCGGCAGGACAGGGACTTGGTTAGGGTTAGGTACTACTTGGGGAATTGACACTGTTTCAATGTTGGGTCATTGTACATGCACTATACAAAGGTAACTTTAAAGGTAACTTGGTGCTAAAGATGGGATTAGTAGTAGCTGAGATACAATTCAAATCTCTTACTCATTCCCATCACTACCTGTATCTGTTTCCCATCGATCTTGTCATTATAGTGAGAACCGCTGCTGAACCATGATGGATCCATGCTGACCAGGAGTTTGACTGTTCAACATGTCAGCTCAATCATGACTGCCACTGTCCAAACACACATTTGCCACAATCGTTCAAATGGCACGTTCGTTTACGTTCGCCACATTGGCCAGAATAGCAGATATGCCCTTGGGCATGAGTGCAGCTGAATTCCCCATGCCAACACCAAGGTAGCACTCTATGAAAAATCAGGCGAAAGACCTGAGATCGTTGGACGTACATATATCGCGTATCATTGAGCATTGGGAAGATAGCATCGAAATTCTCATCATTCCATCCATTCGTTATTATTCCAAGATATACAAGCCGCAACCGTACCAGCTATTCATTCCAATCACTTGCATCAAACTCACTGCACTACAAACTTTATACCGTACACTGTACCTATCCATGCATTCCTCCCACTGTGTCCAAAAGTTCAAGACAAGCCCCTTTTATTTTGGTGTTGTATCTGGGACTGACACCGAGCACGGCAGTTTAGAAACACCTGGTACAGCCAAAGAACCTAATCCTAATTTAGCCATGCTATCACTACCGTAGCAAATACAAATACAAACCATTAGTCATCTCTTGAATACAGTCTGAAACAGAGACCACAGATAGAATACACACATACACTACCTCTAATTTCTTTTCAATCAGCTATCAAAGACTACCTGAGCTACTGGCCAGCAAGGGAGGGACTTGGTATGATGGGCCAACCAGTGAAGTACAGGCAACCAGGCCTATCTGCCAGCCGGTGAGGGAGGGACTCGGTATAATGGCCCAGCCAGCGAAGCACAGGCCAAGCAACCATTGGCCAGCTGGCAAGGGTGGGACTGGTTACCATGGGCCAGCAGTGATACACAGGCGAGCAGCCGCATCTGCCAGCCAGCGAGGCACAGGCTGAGCAACCACTGGCCAGCTGGCAGGGGTGGAACTGGTCACTATGGGCCAGCCAATGATGCACAGGCGAGCAGTCATCGGCCAGCCAGCGAGGGAGGGACTGACAAAGACAGCCAGCCAGTGAAGCACAGGAGAGCAGCCATCGGCCAGCCAGCAAGGGAGGGAATGACGAAGATGGGCCAACCAGTGAAGCACAGGCCAAGCAGCCACTGGCCAGCTGGCGAGGGATGGACTTGATATGATGGGCCAGCCAGCCAAGCACAGCCAAGCAGCCAGTGAAGCACAGGCCGAGCAGCTGCTGGCCAGCTGGTAGGGGTGGGACTGGTCACTATGGGCCAGCCAGTAATGCATAGGCGAGCAGTCATCAGCCAGCCAGCAAGGGAGGGACTGACGAAGATGGCCAGCCAGCGAAGCACAGAAGAGCAGCCATTGGCCAGCCAGCGAGGGAGGAACTTGGTATGATGGGCCAGCCAGCGAAGCACAGATGGGCAGGCCCATTGGCCGTCCAGCGAAGGAGGGAACAGTAAAGATGGGCGGTGTAGGGTTACCAGCACTGATAAGAAAGCCTATTGGCCAACCTGTAAGGGAGAAGCTAATAATCATGGACCCACCGGTGGGAGTTCTTGCTACACCTGTCCATTCATTTACTACTACCATTTTGTGACTCATGGGCCCACCGGAGAGCGATGGGCTATGCATTGCTCAGCCAACCGGTCATTTATTCTAATCATTGCCCATCAGCCAGCATGGGCTGGCTGGTTATTGGCGAGGAAATGGCACATTGGCTGGCCAGTGCTTGGCAGAAAAATGTTACTGCTTTATGTGAAGCATGGTGGTCAAATTGTAGTCAGATGCAATAAGAAAGAGACAAACCTGGAAGCAAATTTTGAGTGATCTCTGGCCAGCTTCCATTGGCAGTCATGGTGAGGAAAAGGTCAGAGAAATAAATGCCAAAGTGTTGTTATATTGGCAAATCTTCTTTTTAAACTCCTTGCGATCCTGAGGGTCATCAAAGAGATCCTGAAGAACATGTGGCCACTGCTGAATGGCAGGAAGATTAACCTGACCCTGAAGACAAAGTCTCTGATGATTTAACTCCTCTGTTTGCAATGCTTGTTGCTGCTCCTCCATAAGTCTCTGATGATTCAACTCCTCTGTTTGCAATGCTTGTTGCTGCTCCTCCATAAGTCTTTGACGATGTAGCAGCTGTCGCTGCAATGCTGCTTGCTGCTCTTCAATAACTCTTTGGTAATGTAACTCCTGTTGTTCCAATGCATCTTGCTGAAGCTCCAACAGTCTTTGACACTCCTGTTCTTGTCTTTGCACCAGCTCCTGCTGTAACTGCATTTGGCAATAACGCTCTTGCTCCTGCCACTGTAGTTGTTGTAAACTCATGGAACATTCTTGTTCTTGTTCCTGTTGAGCTTGCAAATATCTTTGGTTCTCTGCCTCATGTTGAAAATTGGTAACATGTTGGTAGATTGGTGGGTTTTGTGGTGGAGGCTGGACAGAACCACTGGCAGATTCAGAATGAGCAGCAGAGGAATGATTGTGTCTTTGATTTCACTGTCTGCCATGAGTCTGATTAAAGCCTTGCAATAACTAAGCATTGTAATCCACCTGAGCATCCATTTGAGGATAATTTTGAGGTTGTGGGGGGGTGGCACAAATGCTTAATAAGGTAGTGGCTGATTTATGGGTGGCTGAAGAAAGACAGGCAGTATTGGAGGGGAAAGTGGTGGTGGTGACATATTGATATAAGAAAATGTATTTTGCATTTGATTCCTATACATCTGTTGCACATCATGATGTGCAATTTGGTGATGGGGGATACCAGGATATTGGTGAATAGGAACAGGAGGCTGGAATTCATTTTTAGCCTTTTATATATTTATATGATAAATAAATAAAAACAATCTCACCATCAAAGCAGCAGGCATATTTGAAGGAGATTGTATGGTAGGATGGGGATATCAACGGGATGGAGGAGAGCCAAGCTGACGTTGGTCATGTTCAGCCTGGCAAGCAGCATTCTGGGCACATTGGGGGGAGGTAGGAGGAGTAGATCTAATAGAAAATTCATATAGGTTATCAATCAAGAATCCAAATATACCTACATTCTAAATCAATGATTAGAGTTTTTGAGATCCAAGGTATGGCACAGTCCAGATAGAAAAAGGTCCAGGTAGACAAAAGTCCAAGTCCAGGAAAAAGGTCCAAGTCCAGGAAAAGGTCCAGGTCCAAGGAAAAAGGTCCAGGTCCAGGTAGTAAAATCCAGATATGGCCAGGTCTTCAGAAAGGTAGCCAAGGATGCACACCAATCCCTCTGCCTTACACAGCAGTGCCAATAGTTAACTGGATGGCAACCAGAGCAGGAGTATAACAGAGATAAAGGCAAAATGCCTGAGATAAAGTGAAAGGTAACAGCAAGAATGAAAAGACAGATCAAAGATCTATCAGTCTCCTTGGCAGCCTCTGATCAAGTCTCAACTCTGTAGTGGAATCAGAGGTCTCAAAGCAACCAGCGGACACACAGAGTTGAATCTGTGAAGCTAGGTAGTAG
>JBBPQL010001338.1:0-10845 GCA_038092515.1 Boletus subparvulus | reverse complement strand
GGCTTGCGAGTCAGTAGGGTTCCAGTACACCAAATCGATCTGTGCACGGGTTAGAGATGAGTGGCGATCATCCAACGGTAGCCAAGTAACCTGCCACTACGGTCCGAGTCATGTTTTCCGCGCCGTCCGTCTTTACTTTCAGCAACTCACGAGCAAGGAGGGTATCCAGGAGGGTCTTCCAAAACGAAAGAAACGAAAACCAAGTTAGTGGACGGCACCTTCGGTTGCGCTGAGGGCGCTCGCATGCGTGTAGATACGACCGCTGGGAATGGCGAATATGGTGTAGAGATTCATGTCCGGGAGAACGACAAAAGTGATCAAACCACTCGAAGCGAAGATGCCGGGGAAGATGCCAGTCTGGATGGCACCCCGAATAAATCGGTTCATAATTTTATCCGTCTTGCGGAAACCAGTTCGCGAACGGAAAAAGACGATCACCAACGTAACTGATGATCGTATATGAGTACCTTCGTGTGAACTACATGAGCGTACTGGTGATGAACACGTCCACGACGACCTGCATGGACAACCACACAATCGCGAGGGGAGTAATACGGGGTATTTCAGACAAACTAGACAGTTGTGATCAGTTTGACCCGCTATAGCAGCCATAAGACGTACACTTTAAGGATCGAAACCTTGACACAGCAAATCGTACCCAAAACAAACGAAGGGATCACCAGCAGGATGTTGCTACTGGTCAAACGCCAAATCCTACCGCATACAGATTCAGTTTGAGATTGAGTTGTCGGGTACACCTATATACTTACCTCAACCCTAGATATATCTGCGTCACCAGTCCAGCAAGCGCAGTAGCAAGAGGGGTAAATGTGTGCAGCCATACAGCTACTTTGAGGACCATTAGGACCAAACTGAAATGAACTGGCCGATTCCATAATTACACACCTGCGAGAGCTGCTGTATTATCATAATTTGTCACGCTGAAATACAATGAGCCCGAGTAAGAACGCAGGTTGATAAGGCTACGAACGTATAATACCACGCCATACGTATGGCCCTGGAGAAATAATGGAATCACTCCAGAAGCACCAGATAACGGATAGTACTTACGAGGCACTGTAGAATGTATCCAAAATGAACAGGAAAAGCACCATATATCTAACACCATTCGTCAAAACTGTACCCTCGTGGATCTGTCACCGACCGACTTCGTTGCTGGCCCATCATTGAATCCTGGAACGGAATATGAGTCCGGGTGGATTCATCCTTGTTGAGTCTACTTACTCGTCCGGTAGTATGCCGCGAACTGGTATGTGACAAGGCCATACAAGAACGTGTTGACTTGATTCACGGCGGGTCTGTCGGAGGCCCAATGTGATGTGATAGCAATCGCAGACACGCACAGAATTTACCCACTAGGAGCGTACCTATAATTCAACCCCGACAATGAAGCTCATTCCACAAGCCGAGCACCTCGTTGCGCGCACCAATGGTTGTATCATACAATCCCATTCCGAATTCCGGGTTGCGGCAGGATTGAAAAACCACTTCGGCGGGGGATGTCCCGCCCCTACTTGATTCAAGGGAAAGATATACTCATGAGGACCCTGAGTTCGCCTGACGCCATCACATGAAATTCTGAAACAGCTACCAAAGTGAGATAACTCGGGCACGGGTCCATCAGCGGACAAGTTGATTCAAGGGAAAGATGTACTCATGAAAACCCTGAGTCCACCATCGCACTGGCATGAGGTTCTGAAACAGTTACCAAACTGAGATAACTCGCGAGAGGGCCCGGTCAGCCAACTCGCTAGCAGAACAAAAAACGCGCAGAGACAAAAACAGCTGCCGAATTGCTTTCGTCATCCGTCCTATTGAATGATTGATTGATGATCGAGTTCAGAGTGCCCAAATGGCTTGAACAGGGTGGCGGATAGCATTACCAACTTGTCTTTGAAGATATGAGGGCACAACAGTGTCTATGCACCGGCGAGCGTCGGAATCATGTTGCGAAGGGGCAGTGTGGCTGTGCAAACCCACATGGTCGTGCTATACGCCCATTTGCCCCGGTTCGCAGGTCGAACCCCAGCTTCTCCAAGTCCGTTGGCAGGATCTGCCCCACATAAAGTTCCCACCCATGCATTGTAGTAGAAACACAGTAAACGTGCGGCAGATATTACAATTTGGAGTTGGCGGAAGAACCTGAGCATCATATTTCGTCACAGCGCGGTAACTCTTCAGTTATCTACTGATTCAGGCCCTCTGAGAGACGAGAGAAACAGAGAACGTATGCACAAACATTTTGGCTCGCTCTGCCAATAGGTTCTAGAACCTTATAAATCAATGGACATCATCATAACCTAGTTGCAACATTGATAGTGATCCAATGGAATGTAATGCCAACAAACTCCATTCCTCCATTCCGTAAAGAGATCACCTGAGCGAAGCTGGTCCAGGCATGGCATTAACAGGGTATAAAATACTAGAAAGCAAAAACGAAAGCAACAATCAAACGATCGATAGTGTGATGAATGTCCGACGCGAGATCCGATGAAATCTCCTTTGGTGCGGTTCAAGGCCTTCCTGGGTCATCTCAGACCTCCAGCGGGACGACTTTGCCTCCCGCACCCTTAGTAAACGAGTGATCGCAGGTCTCCTGAACGGTTTCCTGTATTTTAAGTTGAATGCTATTCGTCTGGGCACTCGCAGTGGTTTGCGATGCATCAATGGCTGCCCAGCCTAATGAACCGAGCTATGCATGGATCGGGATGAGTGACCATCGTGTGATAGTAGGTACGCAACTCACCTCTCCGCTCACATGATCCGCGCCGTCCATCTCTGCCTTGAGAGACTCACGAATGACGAGGGTGTTCAAGAGGGTCTTCCAAGAAAGAAGATAAAAACCACGTGATTCACACTTTCGTTACGTTGAGACACTTACATTTGTGTAGATACGACCGATGGGTATCGCAAACATGCCGTAGAGGTTCGTGTTCGGGAGAAAGCTAATGGCGATCAAATTGGCCACGGAGAAGATGCTGGCGAAGAGACCCGTCTGGATGGCACCACGAATAAGTCGGTTCAGAACCGTATCGGTCTTGCGGAAACCAGTACGCGAACGGGAGAAGACGATCACCAACGTAGCTGGTGATCGTAAATCAGTACCTTCACGTTGTAGGTTGAAACAAACGAGCTTACTGGTGATGAACGTGTCCACGACAACCTGCATGGACAACCAGGCGATGGAGAGCGGAAGAATACGGGGTATCTCAGACAAACTAGATGATTGGAATCGGTTTGATGTAGTATCGCAGCCGTGAGACATACAATTTTATGAACCAAGCCTCGACGCCGGTAATCATACCGAGAATAAACGAAAATATCGCCAGTGTGATGGCCACGCCATATAGGATGTTGCTACTGGTCAAACGCCAAATCCTACGGGATGCTGTGATTCAGTCTGGGATCGCGTTGGTATATCTGTATACCTGCCTGAACCCTAGATACACATGCGTCACCAAGGCAGCAAACACAGTACCGAGAGGGGTAAATATGTATGGCCATGGACCCCCGGGTCCTTCCTGCCGTTAGGACCAGATTGAAAGGTGACATGCTTACTCACCTGCAAGAGCTGCTGGATTATCGTAATTCGTTACACTGGATGCACTCAACACGAGTCGATGCGATGGTTCATAAGGCTACGTACGTATAATACCATGCTATATATATGGCTCTGTGAACATAATTGAGTGATTTTCCAAACGTCAAATCAATGGTACTCACGAAACACTGTGGAACGTATCCAAGATGAACAGGAAGAGTACCATACACCTGAAATCCCACGTCACAACTGTATACTCGTGGATCGGTGACCGACCGACTTGACTGCTGGACGATCATTGAATTCTGGAACAGAATAAGAGTTACGGGGGATTCATCTTTGTGGGTCTACTTACTCGTCTGGTGGTAGGCCGCGAACTGATACGTGACAAGGCCATACAAGAAGGTATTGACTTGGTTTGTAACAAGTCAGTCGGAGGCCCCAAAGCAACGTTGATGATACAAATCGCGGACACTCACAGAATATGCCCACTAGCAGTGTACCTATCATTCGATTCGGTCAATAAAATCCATTCTACAAATTGGGCAACTCGTTTCACGAACCGATGCTCATGTCATACAGGCCCATCCTGAGTCCTGGATACTAAGTCAAACAAGGCTGGATGACTGATTAAATAATAACTTCGGCGAGGGATGGGAGATGTCCTGATTCCACTTGGCTCATTGACATTGCAGATATATTCACGGAGGACTCCGAGTTCCCACTAAACATGGTTCCATGTGACGACGAAGTACGTCCTGACCTCAGTCGTTCCTCGATGTCCCTGCCGCAACAACGGTTGAACAACCTCGGGAGAACGAACGTGAAAATTATCTTGTCGCATGGTGGCTTGGCGAGCTTGAGGCACTGCGAGGCAGTGCGAGCGGTGCCACAGCGCTAAGACAAGCGACCATAAGCAGCATATTCTTTTTTTTTCCCGGTCGCTCTGAATCATCCCAGCGCCGCTCGTCATCATCATTCACTGTACCTACCGCACCACACCCAACCTCGATTCCCCATCTCGGCGCCTCGCAAATATTAAGTATGCGTGCAGCAAGACAGTGTCTCGTATTCAAACTCCGAATACTATGACATACAAGCGTTCCGACCTACGGACGTGGAAATTCACACTGCTCCGAAAGTGCGGACGAACACAAATATAAATTACAAGGACAATGTACAATATTGTAAGGTAAGAAGTCGCGACGGGAACGTACTCGTGATGGAGCAGTGTACAGTTGGCCATGGGCGAAGGGTGGAGAACGTAAGTCAACGACGGTACATGTGAGGGTAAGGCGTTGGCAACGTGCCGACGTACGCAAGGCGGAGTGGGAATTGTTTCCGTTGAACAGACCAACAGGAAGCTGGAGGTGTGAAGAGTAAGGTGATGCGAGGAATCCAATGCATGTCGTTACTGTGGAGAAGGCAGCTTCCAAGTGATGATGGAGAGCTATAACTTCCACACGCGCGTTATGCACCAAGCCTTTGTTGCAACGCGAAGTTGAGATCGAAGCGGTGTGGCAGAACACCTGGGTAAATATGCTCAGCAGCTCGGGCGATTGGTCGGGAACATTGGTTTGCCCTTCCGAAGACGAAGGCGAATTCGTGGGTTTCTGGGTCTCTCACCAAGTGCAGGGCCGCGTAAAGACCGGGCCGCACAGCTCCATAGCGAGCGCCGGGTAGCGAGAGGCCCCTCACCGTCGTCAATGAGCTGGACAGGAACGATCGCGGCGCAGGAGTGCTTACGAAGACCCGCCCACACAGCTCCACAGCTCCGCTGTTCTTTACATAGAGAAACATGCAGTCGACTCCCTTATAATCCATACCCCGGCTCTAGCAGCTGACTCGGAACCATCAATGAATAAAATTTACAATTGCAAGTGCTAGAGGTCCCCGAAGGGGTACGGGTCGTGAGGGGTCGACTGCACCAAATTATTTCTGCATGACACACTGGCAGGGCCTCCATGTAGCACCTCTCAGGCTCGAGCCCTAGAAGTGGTAGACAAGGCAAAACATAGCCTCGGAAACCCTTTAAATGCAGGGTTCCCGATATGATAATGTTGTACAAATCTGAATCCTCGTGATTGCCAGTGAGAGGCAGGTCAATGACCGCACAAGTAACGGGGCCTTGGAGCAGCGCCGCGGTCCGTTTCGCCATCGTGGGAGGACACAAACCTCTATTATTGTGTTGATCCGACTACTAGTACGGCGAGTGGCAATCGGCAACTCTAACTTCTTCCAACTTCTCCAGCTTGTCTTAGAGTCTGCCTTACAAGTCGGGTCACCCCAAAGTGATCGAACAAAATTTCAAACCTTGTATGATTGTTGATCGTGTCGTCAATATGCTTTCGTCGCCCACAATGAGGATGTGTCATCTTCTGTTGTAGCTGAAATCAGCATGCCCTTTCTTGACGCGCAAGTACGTGGCTCGTACCTCATGCAGTGGACAAGACGACGGGGCTGAGTAGAGAACCGAATTCAGATAAATTCATCCTCAGTAGCTTGCAGTGACCTTGGTTAATCCATTTCCTTGCTATGCCTGCCCGACTGACGGGTAACATTGATGACAGTGAATAATGTTGGCGAGTTGCACACATATTTTGCTGGGACGAGAGAGCGAGACACTGGGAACAGAGTCGTTGTGATCAATATCAATGTTACCTCAGAATGCCAGTGGATCTCGGTCCAACATTGTCACTGTCTGACACATATCGCGATACTGGCCGTAGCAGGTAGCCTAAATGCCAGTTCACTCGAACCATAAGTAAAATCCATAAAGTCAAAATGAAAGCGACAACAAAATGATCGATAGTGTGACGAATGCCGAAGATAACAGTTCCATTCATACGGTCCACAGTTTTGCAAGATACAGCTCCAGATGTCATCTCAGACCTCCAGTGGAGCGACGTTGCCTTCCGCATGCTCGGAAGATGAGTGATCACACGCCCCCTGAGTGGTCCTTTGTGATTTAAGGTGGGTGCTAGTTAACTGGACTGTCGAAATGGCTTGCGAGTCAGTGGGGGTCCAGTACACCGAATCGATCTGTACACGGGTTGGAGATGAGTGACGATCATGTGACAATAGATTAGTAATGTACCACTACGGTCCGAGTTATGTTTTCCGCCCCATCAGTCTTTACCTTCAGCAACTCACGAGTAAGGAGAGTATCCAAGAGGGTCTTCCAAAACGAAAGAAAAAATCAAGTTAGTAGACGGTACCTTCGGTTGCACTGAGGACGCTTACATTTGTGTAGACACGACCGATGGGAATAGTGAACATGGCGTAGAAATTCATGTCCGGGAGAACGACAAAAGTGATCAAATCACCCAAAGCCAAGATGCTAGCGAAGAGGCCAGTCTGAATGGCACTACGAATAAATCGGTTCAGAATTGTATCTGTCTTGCGGAAACCAGTTCGCGAACGGGAAAAGACGATCACCAACGTAACTAGCGATTGTATATGAATACTTCAGTGGCATGCAGATTGAACTACACGAGCGTACTGGTGATGAACGTGTCCACGACGACCTGTATGGTCAACCGCGCAATCACGAGGGGAGTCATACGGGTCATTTCAGCAAAACTAAATAGTTGTGATCAGTTTAACGTGCTATCACAGCCCTAAGACATACACTTTAATGATCGAAGCCTCGATAGTGCAAATCATAGCCAGAATAAACGAAGGGATCACCAGCAGGATGACCACGCCATATAGGATCTTGCTACTGGTCAAACGCCAAATCCTACCGCATACAGATCCAGTGTGAGATTGAGTTATCGAGTACACCTATGTACTTGCCTCAACCCTAGATATATCTGCGTCACCAGTCCAGCAAGCGCACTAGCAAGAGGGGTAAATGTGTGCGGCCATATAGCTACTTTGAGGACCATTAGGACAGACTGAAAGGAACTAGCCAATTCCATATAATTACACACCTGCAAGAGCTGCTGGATTATTATAATTCGTCACGCTGGAATGCACTGAGCCCGAGTAAGAACTAAGGTTGATATGGCTACGAACGTATAATACCACGCCATATATATGACCCTGGAGAAACAATGGACTCAGTCCACAACACCAGATAACGAATAGTACTCACGAGGCACTATAGAATGTATCCAAAATGAACAGGAAGAGCACCATATACCTAACATCACTCGTCAAAACTGTACCAATGTGGATCAATCACCAACCGACTTTGTCGCTGGCCCATCGTTGAATTCTGGAACGGAATAAGAGCTAGTGTTGATCCATCTTTGTTGAGTCCACTCACTCGTCCGGTAGTACGCCGCGAACTGGTACGTGACAAGGCCGTACAAGAATGTATTGACTTGGTTCGCGATAGTCAGTCGGAGCCAATGCGACATGATAGAAATCGCAGGCACTCACAGAATATACCCAATAAGAGCGCACCTATAATTCGATCCCGTCAATGAAATTCATTCCACAAATCGAGCACCTCGTTGCGCGCACCAATGGTTGTATCATACAAGCCCATTCTTAATTCGGGCTTGCGGCTGCAGGATTGAAAAAACAACTTCAGCGGGGGGATGAGTCCCGCTCCTACTTGATTCAAGGGAAAGATATACTCCCTGAGTCGTCACATGAAATTCTGAAACAATTACCAAACTGAGATAACTCAGGCGCAGGCCCATCAGCGAACTCGGTACTAGAACGGAACACGCACAGGAACAGTAGTCGTATTTTTGTTTTGTCATCCGTCCTAACGAATGATTGAATGATGGTCGAGTTCAGAACTCTCAAATGGCTTGAACAAAGTAATCAAGAGAATGACGTTACCGACGTTTTTTTGGCATTTGCAGATGAGTTGATGAGGGTCTGCCAGCGAGTGTCAAAATGCCTAGTAGGTGGTCGTGCGGCTGAAGGGTGAAATAAAATGTTACTGTAACGTTTTAACGTTGAGGGGTGCCCGGAGCACAGCAACCTCTGACAGTGGACAGATCGAATACTATTGGGGTTAACAACGTTGAGGACAACTGTTTACCCGGGCCTGTGACTGGGGGCCGTGCCACTAGTAGAACAGCTTTTCACACGCGAGTCGGCCCCCCCCCAAAAAAAAAGTACATACAGTCGACTCCCTCTCTTAGCGGGTATTCTGTAACCCACACTCTCTGTCACCTGAGAGGGACCGAAAGGGACCTGCCTTGTCCTGTGAGAGGGCGGGGCGGGCGGGCCGAAAAAGAACCAGCCGGTGAGTTGCTGGCTGGAGCGAGTGCATGGTGGGGAGAGAAGAAGATGCTGCGCCATCGTACTCTCACGCAGGGACTAAGTTCTACGCCGTCGCGTACCGTGGCTCGCGCAGAAAGGCACTCTGGTTAATCCCTTTCCTTACTATACATACTTTGCCTGACTGATGGGTGAAATGACAGTGAATAATGTTGACAAGTCGCACATAGTATACTTTGCTGAGACAAGAGAGCAAGACACTGGGGACAGAGTCATTGTGATACGAGCCATCACCAGTACGACAGTGGACCTCCGAGCTGTCTGACCGTCGTGGTACTGGCTGTAACAACTCGGCGGGCCACTGGGCCTCGCACGCGACACCCCTGTGCGCACATGCTACGTCGGTATGCACTGGCAGGCGCCAATGGGCTGGGCTCGTTGGCGACAGTAGAACTCCGTCTCGCGTGCAGGTTTTATCTATTCAATGCGGGCATGGGCCCTCGTATGATGCCATCGTCCTCACTGAAACGTCACTTCAAGCTCCAAGTCACTCCGGAAAAAGGTTGTGCACACCAAAGTGCTATGACTTAATTAGTGACATTTCTGCAGCGCTGATGAACAGTCCTCTCGCGCACGTGGCAAGTGCCGAACGATGGGCAACCCTTGGACTCCGGAAGCTCGCATTGATTGGCAAATTCGACATCATTGGAAAACTCAACGCTGTAGTACGCGCTCATTGACAATAGCTTGGGGGAATGGGTCACGGTGGCGCGTTGCTCCATGCCACAGCCCCAAATCCGCCAATCGCCAACTTTCTGAGTTACTCTTGCTTCTCGCTGGTTGCACCCGCCGCATCGATGTCTGTCCCTGTCAACTCGGGTGATAGTACAGTGAGTGAAAAAGGAGGTTGGCCAACGTTGGCTAGGCATGCATACCAATATCGCCCGCCTGTAGGTAACCTGCTAAACGAGACTTCTTGGAGCTCGTGCTGATGGGCATGCAAACGTGAGTAAAACTTTTGTGGAGAGATGATGGCGTCTGACGATCAAGTACATGACGACTACGACACCCTTTGCTTTTGCCCATGCCAATGGCACCTGATCCACCGTAGCTCCGGCCCTCGCAGAAATTTCGCTCAATGGCTTATCCAGTGGACCACCAGGCTGCTTGGCATTCGGGTTGCGCAATGAAGGTTAGATGGCAGACACATTGTGAAAGTTGACACGGGTGCGAACGGACATCAAGGTGCTATAGGCCCCAATCACAATGCCGTGCGCTGCTGCGTAGTCCAGGATGGGGAGTTGACGGCGGTACACATAGGGTTGTAAGTGAATCTAAGACCACAAGGTTAGAATGGTTCGCATTCAAACGGGGTGTATGAGACGGACTTGGTTCACGGCCGGCTAGATTTTAGCGAAAGCAAGCAGTACCTCGAGATCTTTTATGTCAAAGTTGTTTGACACCAATAATCCTAGATGTCTCGTAAACTTCAGCGCTGCAGAAGTGACCGGGAGTACCTCGTTCTCGGCGAGACTCGTCAGCCTATCAGAAAGACAAAAAAAAGTCCTGACCAGGCCTACGAAAGAGCAAAGACTATCTTGAATCGTCATGTCGACGTCCCGCAAACCAGAGAACTTGGTGGTGATGAAGGCTTCCGAACGAGGGATGCCAAAGCCTCGCAAGGCCTGACTGGCCTCCATTTCATTTCGTTATGTCTACGCGGTGTTTGATCATACGATGAGCACTATCGTCCGCCCCTGAAATTTCAAGTTTCAAGCAGGTTGTGATAATATAAATATTGTTTTGATATTAAAAACATCGCGATGCGATGGATAATCGCGGCGGTGCCACCGATGGAGAGGGCCTGTGGAGGCAAATCACTAGAGGAACGACTTTGCCCTGGGAAGACGAGTGATCACACGTTCCCTGAGTGGTCCGTTGTGATTTAACGTGAGTGCTAGTTGACTAGACTGTTGAAATGGCTTGCGAGTCAGTGGGGGCCCAGTACACCGAATCGATCTGGCACGGGTTGGAGATGAGTGACGATCATGCCGACAGTAGCTAAGTAACCTACCACTACGGTCCGAGTCATGTTT
>JBBPQL010001337.1:0-10846 GCA_038092515.1 Boletus subparvulus | reverse complement strand
GAGGTGTTCAATGTAGGTGTGAAGTTAGAATTCGGGGAGCGGGACCACGCAGAAAGAATAATATATAGTAATAGAATCTCGTTTGTCTGAGCTCTGTATTGAAATCAAGTAGAGAGTCGAAAGTATACGATACAACGGCAGACAATGTGATTATGTAAGCGTACACTCTCGACAGTGTCCCTGGTGGAGCCTGGAAACTCTTCACGCAGACGCTGGTCGGGTGAGGTGGGGTGCGACCGAGTCGCTGTCAATTGTGATCTGGCTAGATGCCAGAAGAGCAAAGTAGAGTGTAGAGTGTGGGAGACGGCCTTTTGCTATGACATGCCTTCCTCAGGTGGGCGGGGCGCAGCCAGGAGGTCAGGACGCGACCGGGGTGTCGTGAGCTGGGGGAAACTCCACCCCACGCACGGAAGGCGTGTCGCAGACAGGCAGGAGATTACCATGACAAACCCAGGAGAAATAACACTACGGCGCTTGTGGGCGACAGAGTGTGGGCCGACGTCGAAAGAGAAGAGGTAAGGAGCGTCGAGCAAATATGCTCTTCGACGTCGGAGCCCGAAAACCCGCTCTCTAGTAATCGTGCCGGGAAGAAATGACTCGCGTGCCACCATGTGTCTACCTCATGCATCCCATGTGACGATTTGTGTTGGAAATAGCAAGGGGGCTTAGCGCTCAGCCCTTTGGCCCATCTGTAGTCCAACCCACCGCAACACTTAAACTTGAGGCAGTGTAGAAACCATCTTTGAGTCTTGTGAGTGCGTGTTCCAGACTCAGTATGCTTGTCGACTCCTAGACGAGAGTAGGGTCTAGATCAGACCACGGCAATGTTGCCCATCTCCCATCTCCTTCGTCCTCTCATCCGGCATCGAATGCGCCCTCGATGGAACAAGATCTTCTCACTCAGGTCAGTCTTCATTCGGACCATGCGTTCTATCCGCTGTGAGGCTGAAGGTGTCCGTAGCCCACGAGTATTCCCGCTTTGAATGTTCTGTTCCTCGGGGAGACAAACATAGGGGAGCGTTCTATTATCGACCTCATTCCCAGTCCAGGGGAGCAGACAAGAACCCCTCGCCACGCCGGTCGTCGCGAACACGTGCGTAGCGTTGTACTTGATGGAAAGACATTTATGCTGCATGCTACGCCCACGAACGAATCTATGTCCCCAACGACGCTCAGGGAAATTCAGAATACATTGACGGACCTTCGCGCGAATGGACCTGCTCGTGTATTGCATGAATGCACTACGTTCTACAAAGTGGATCCACGAAGTCCATAGCACCATCGTTCCCTATCCGACTCCGTCCCCACGCATCCCCGCAGTCGCTGTCGTCGCCGGAATGTCTGACGTGGCTCAGCAAGAGAGTTGGTGGTCCAACAATGAGGATGCCTTCGCCGAACAAGGGCCACGCTTTGATGACCATGCATTCATCCGGATGATGATCACGGGTGCCCAACTTGAATCACCTACCGGAGACCACATCTCAGAGAGTCGTCATGTACTGCACGCGCTCATTCTCCAAAACTGCGCCTATGCCCTTAACTCTGAAACGAACTCGGATTTTCAACGTACGGCTCCCTACAAACAACGATCTATGGGAAACCCGTCTCCGTCCCTCTCTACCATGTTAGCTGGGAAACCTTCCTCTCTTACATCCACTCGTTCTAAAGCCATCGACATCGTGCTACTGGGGGAGATCGGCGTAGGCAAAAGCTCGCTCATCAACCTCATCGCGAGGGAAAACGTTGCTAAAGTGTCGTCGGACACCATAGGGTGTACCAAGACTGCCGCCAAATATACCTTTGAGGAAAAGGACAGAACTTTCCATTTTTATGACACGCCAGGCCTCGTTGATCCGCTGATGGGTGCCGAGCCCTTCATTGATCCAATCGATACCATCCAAAAGCTGATACGCAGCCTCGGCAATGTAAACTGTCCCGACCTCCTCCTTTTCTGCATTGACGACTCAAAACCAACGGTGGCTCTTCAAAGACACTATCGTTTGTTTTGCAAGATCATCTGCGGGGGTGATGTTCCGTTCGCTCTCGCCATGACGAATCTTAAGGAAGGCGAGGATGCGGATCAATGGTGGGATCGACATGGGGCCACGATTCGGAGGTATGGCGTTGACTGCTCAGGATACGTTGGTCTTAGACGCAACGCGGACTTGGAAGGGCAGCTGAGAGCATCCCTTTTGTCATTCTTTATCGCATGCACCGATTGACAGAAGAATAGGATGAGATCGCTACGTTCCTCAATGGGACGCATGGTCAGTTCGGTTACTCCCTTCTTACGTTCTCAAATATCGACACCGGAAGGACCTTGATGAAACAGTGCGATGAGCAGACTGCTCGAGAACTTGTCCGTCGGATGGTTTCACATTCCAATCCTCGGGAGCTGGAGACTGGCAGCCAAGCTGATGACGATCCTCCAGTAAGAATTGGCATGGTTCCCCCCGAAGCCGCTTCACTGGTGGTAGTAACAGATCGGGTTGCCCCCGAGTACATCTGCCCCATTATTCAACAACGATGAGGTATATGGTGATGACAACACGTTGGAGCCTCCCTCGCCAGAATCGCGCGAAAACCCTCTCGAGTCTGGTGCACCACCACCGGGTTCACCCCCCGCTAAACCGCATTCCTCTCCACTGATAGGGCCACCGGCGATCCCGCCCGTCGGGATTGAGGAGCAGACCGCTCGAGAACCTGTCCGCCGGATAGTTTCACATTCCAACCCTCGGGAGCTGGAGACTGGCAGCCAAGATGATGACGCTTCTCTGCTCGACGTAAGAATTGGCATGGTTCCTCCCGAAGACGCCTCACTGATGATGGTGATAGATCGAGTTGCCCTCGAGCACATCTGCCCCATTATTTAACTACGATGAGGTATGTGGTGATGAGGTCTTTTTTACCTCGTGTTAACAACACATTGGAGCCTCCCTCGCCAGAACTGCATGAAAATTCTCTCGAGTCTGGTGCATCACCACCGGGCTCATCCCCCACTAACCCGCATTCCTCTCCACTGGTAAGGCCACCGGCGATCCCGCCCGTCGGGATGCCTGACCCAGAGCCAACCCCTGTCAACCCCGCGTCATGTGAGGGGAATCGTCGAACCATCGGGGAGTGAGTCAGAAAAGAGATGACGAAAAACCGGACACCCCGTCAAATGCCCTCCGAGGCGCCCCCTCAGTCTGGTATCCCATCACAAACGGATGTAACACCCCCAAACAAGAAGTTTCCAACGATGTCCCCCGGTCAGCGGATAAGAGTGAGTGTGTCATTTTCCGTTGACACAAGGCACGGATATCTGACCACTCGGCTCAGCGGTCGGTTGGAAGGTCCACAGCTAGACCACAGGCTCGTTCATGATGCGTCTTATGCGTTTATGGACATCATCATTGCTTATCGTGCTTCACAGAAGAAATCAACCCCAAAACCCGCCGTGTCGAGCCAACCGCCCAAGACCACTCCGTGCTCAGAAGCTGGTCCCGCGAATGTTCCCAACGAAATGAAAGCTGACCCTGCTGGTGTGCAAAACAACGAAGAGGTGAGAATCCACTTTGTGCGCTTGGCAGCCGGGGCTCACAATAATTCTTGTAGCAAGGAGCTGGGGGACTATCGTCGTACATCGTTAATGTTTCACTTTCCTTCAAGTTTTCCATGTCGATACCCTCATGGATTTGTTGCGGCCGTGCGAGCAGTGGTGGGACGCATTAGAGGAGCCGCGTCGGTTTGCGGGCGACGGCGTCGATATCCAGTTTTTATTTATTTACTTTCCTTTCTGGTCGCGCGCGTTTCTCGTCATTTGGCGGACAGCGTAATGGATTATATTGGTGTCCCTCTCGGGACAGTCTGGCAGTGCGTGGTTGGCGTCAGCGCCAATTCTGTACTTTGTGCATATGTGCGAAAAGTTGTCGAGTGCTCTTTGAGTAAAGGTGTTATTTTGACTCAGCGAGTCAGTTCAGAGTAGCAGTACCGTCGGGCGATCAATCGAAACGCTGGGAGCTCTGCAGATCTGGATACGACAACGCTACAAAAGAGTCACGATCAAAGACAGTGGCACTAGCTACCGTAACACTCGTACAATGAAACATACAACAAACGCATCAAGATGGGAGACGAAAACTATACAGACAAACATGGGATGAGTAACGAGTGCCACCCGCGCAAAGAAAGGGAAGAAGGGAAAACTCATCGAAAAACCCAGCCCGTCTTTTTCTCTAAGCCATTGGAGAGGGACCCAGTGAGGAGAGACTCCCGAACGCACGCTGTGGTGATCGACAACACGACGACTGACTACGAGGCTCTACGTGGCCCTTCTGGGCCTGCTGACTAAGCTGCAATACTACTACTAGGTCTCCCGGGCCTCGGTGCCCCCTACTCCACCATACCCCGGAGCCGTGAGGGCTTCCACACCTTTTTCTCCGGTACCGTCTCGAACCCGTTCGCGCCCTTTTTGGTTTCCTTTTCAGCCATACCTTGACGCCACACGCCGGTCCTACTCTTGGGTGAACCCGTCGCAGACACCGGTGACGGCGCCGGCACCAGACTCTGCGCGGGCGGGGGCGCACCACTCGTCTGCGCGCTTTTGCCCGATTTTGAACGGGCCGCATGGAAGCTGCTCGCCGTGGGCTGGCCGGTGCGAACACCGTACTCATCTCGAATGCGTCGCTCGACTTCTGATGAGGTATAGTGGTCGGAGAGGGTGGCAAAGACGTCATCCCAGGTGGATGGCATCGAGATTCGGAGGAAACATGCAAAGAGTTCGTCGTCGATGTCCCGCTGCATGAGGGTGAGGTCACGTCGGTAGCCTTTCATTTCTGATATGTGCGCTGCGACATCGTCGCCGTCAGTGTAACGGGTGGTGACGAGCGATCTGATGGCTAGCGTCCAGTCCATCGCGGTTGCGCTGGCATAAAGGCGACGGGCTTCCTCCCACATTTCCGCTGCCGTAGGTAGATGCCCGATTTGGTTTTGGATCTCCTCCGACATCGCGGCAGTGAGTACCAAACAGACGAATGAATTCGCCTTTTGCCAACGAACGGGGTGGTGCTTCGTGTTGGGGGTATCTCCACTTGGGATGATGAATTTGGGACTAAGGTAGACATGTAGGGCGACGGTTTGAAGCGAGCGGAGGATAATGCTCGTCCACGTGGCGTAGTTGGTAGCGGTGAGCTTTGGTTTGAGTCGAAATAGATGGGTGAATTTGGATGGGTCGATCGACTTTTTGAGCGTGAAGTGGGTGTCATCCTCGTCGGAGGTATTTTCATCCATGATCTCGGGCGAGATAGGCATACAAGATCTGGATCGTGAGGTGTGGCGCGACGTAGGTTGGTCAGGCAGTGGTGGTGGACCGTCGATGAGCTGGCGTAGCGACGATTGTGCCTTCAACGGATGCCAGGAAAGAGTCTCCAGTGTCCAGACAGTGTCCTTGGGGTCCGGTGGAGCTTCCGCGTGGGCCTTCACTGGCAGCTGGTGGGCGAGGTCGCGTCGTTCGGGCGCTTGTCGTCAGTTGTTGTGATTGGCTACCCTACTTGATCTCGTCCTGGGCCCGTTCAGTACTCAGTCGTCGAGTCTCGTTGAGTTCTACCGCGTCAGGCGGGGCTCGTAACCTGTGAAAGGGTACAACTAAAGTAGGAGGAGTAAGTCCTAAAGAGTGTAGCTATCGTAAAGAATGTAGCTATAGTAGTTATTTACTAGTGATACGTCGGACTGTTATACACGTCTGTGTCGTACACAAATCGACGGCGAGCGCTCACACGATCCCATACGCCTCCCGCTCTTGTGCCGACCACTCAAACACGGGCAATGGGTGTGCCTCGGTGTTAAAAACCCATTTATCGGGGGGGACAAGATCCTCGATCGAGAACAAGAGATAGAGGTATTTGAGCGTTTCGGCTAAAAAGAAACTAGCGGGGACGTGTTGAGCAAAACCGTTCGGTCCCCAACGAGCGCGAAAAAGGGAACTCGCGTCGACTCACCTCGGCATTTCGTCCTTTGGGGTTGGATGGGCGGTGTCCACGTTCAGAACACTGGAGTACCCCGAGTCGGTTTTGGTGTGGCGTTGGATGGCTTGGAAGACGTCCCAGCCACGATGGCGCCATTTCACGTCTCCCGTCGTTCGCCATAGGATATAAAATGATTCGACCGTCTGCACAAAAAAAAAGGTGAGCATACATAGACGCGGGGACTTCGCGCCACGTACCTCGGGCCGCAGATAATATGCCGTATTCTGGATCGAATAGTCCCTCCCAGACGTGTTTGGGTTGCCTTTACTCAGCCCTTCAGCCGTCACGCCTGTCCACGGTTTGATTTCGCCAACACCCGGGGGCGCGTGTTCCCATTCTGGTCCATCCTGAGCCGCCTTCCACTCACGCATCGCATCGATCCACCGTAGCGCGCCTAGCTCTGGATCGACGTCCATCCGTACGATCTCGGGCCCCAAACCACTGGGCTGATCCGCATATGTCAGATAACATGCCTGCGCGATTCCTTCTGCCGCCCACAAATGCAAATCAGCCAGGTTAAATTGGGCGAGGTCAGCGAACGCCTGGCGGTCGTCAGGCAACAGGTCGTCGGCGAGGGCGGTGACGTTGATACTGAGGGTGTCGAGGTCGTTCAGGGGGAGGAGGTGTACGCCGAGGGCGAGGAGGCCGGGAAAGAAGCAGGAGAGGTGTTCAAAGAAGTGGGAGGGGATGATCCCGCGTTTCCGCACGTTGACGTCGGTGACGTAGAGGAGGTGACGTTCTGGGGAGAGAAAGAGCAGGTTGTTAATGACGTACGACGTGAATCGGAGGTCTGTGTGAAGGTCGGCATCGGTATCAGTGGTTACAGGTGCGAGCGAAAGACGGACACATTTCGAGATTATGCTTGTCTGTACGTGCGGTCAGTAGAAATTGTTTGAGGGTGTATTCGTGCGCGCTGTCCGAATTGGCACCGACGGAGAGATGGACTAGTATGGTGTGTTCAATCGTCTGCGCGGGCATAGGAGCATGCGACTCACGGTCGATTGGAGCGCCCGTATCAAGATTCCATTGCGAGGGATACATTCCACCAGATCCACTGAGGTCTGCAGCATAGAACAGATTGGTAATCAAGGTCGCCTGTAGCACTGTATCAGCTGCAACTCGAGTGGGTACCACAACGGAACACGAACGTGATCGACGTGTTCCTTTTTCCCGGTAATCTTGCCCAGGTATGCGTATTCCATCTGACAGGACGCTATTCCCGCCAGCCCTTCCGTAGAAAACTCGAAACTCTTTCCCCTACAAGAACGAAACAAGCAGTTTAGGATCGATCTCGACACCGAAACTTCAACAGAGCTGGCCTGTAGGTATCGACTGTGTTACCAGGGAATCCGCTCCCCGTATTGAACGCAGGCGCTAATTTGGTCCCCAGTTCGTCCGCCTTGTCTCGCAGGAGATCGTGGCCGGATATCGCATACGCACCCAACAATCCACCGAGATACCGGATGACCGTTTCGAAAAATGGCACATTGTTATTCTAAGGACTGGCGATGAATGGCACCGCGCGAGGAAAAGGGGAGAAGGAGAGGACTCACGGAGGGCAACGAAAAGTTGGTATTACTGATCATCGGCAACGCACGTGTATACTCGTCCTCCAACCCCATGAGGAGCATGGTATCGAGTGCATCCATGGCGGTGACACCCCATCCGTTGAAACTAGGCGTACACGAGGTCACTACATGGACCCGGACGACGTCGTGCGTTGGAGAAAAGGGGACTCACTTGTCGATGCTCCCGTTGGACACGGGCAAGAGCTCGTCGTGTGGGAAGGCATACTGCTCATAGCCATGATAGGCATGCTGGAACGCCTCCTTGACCAGAATTGCTCGTTCGGCCCAAATATCAGGCGTCTCTGCGAAAAATACGTCGGCTGAGGGGAAAAAGACGTTGTGACTGAGATAGGCACAGTAGAGTGTGGAGAGGATGGCGGAGAGGCCGAGTGTGAGGAGTACATGGCGGACGGTGATGTGGCGGTGTTGATCGACGTAGCGGAGCCCGAGGTTGCTCAGTGCCGCCATGGCTCTCTCAATAATCACTCTCTGCAAATTTTAAGACGAGTTGGCTGAGACCCTTACTATATTTCATGTAGACTATTAGAGCCAGACTAAGCCGAACTTGAACAACCGTGCTCGAAATTTTTCACGATCCTTAATTTCGGTTCCAGGGGCCTTGGCAAGTTCCTGGATCCGTAAGTGACATTGTCTCGGCATCAGCCGTTTTGGTCTACACCCCTGAGGCCTGAGGGATCTTCCGACGACCAAGCAACGGGTTGGCAACGCCGAATGTCCTAAGACGGCTGGTTGCCGTCACTGGTGGTTGTGATCTCGCTGTCCTATTTGATCTCGTCGCGGTGGGTGGGTCTGGGGTTCAGTCGTTGAGTCTCGTCGAGTTTCACCGTACTAGGCGATCTCTATCATACGAGTCACGAGAAACACAACTCGAGGTACGTGAGTCTCAGCAATGATGCCTGAAGAAAACACGTACATGCTCATCGGAAAGCAGAATTTACTAGGCGCCGATATGTATGTATAGGATTCGTTGATCGAGGGGTATCTTGCTCAAACGAAGACTGTTCATCGTCCTGTGCAGCGCCAGCGCCGCACGGGTGTGATCCAGACCACCAGACTCGTCCAACATATATTCATAAAACTTGGACGTGATCTCGATCGTGTGCCCATCGTCCACAGCCCACATCGTGCCAATCACGGAACGAAATCCAGCAAACTGCATGGCTGCAGCAAGATGGATGACCTCGTCCGGACTCTCCTCGTCTCCAACGGTCGTATGACAAGCAGACAGATACGTAAATTGGGCGTCTTGCAGGTCGTATTGCATGATGTTTTCGATCTTTAGCAGCCCGTCGCCCAAAGCAAACCCGGACTCGAACGGTTGCTTCCGATCCGGGATTCCATGGCAGGCAAGGTGAACGAACTCGTTCCTTTTGAACTCTTCGACAACCTTGGCGATGGTTGCGTCCTGGTCTTGAATGCAAGTAAGCGCCGCGACAGAGCCGATGCGCTGTGATATGCTAGACAACTCAGCGTTCACTGAAACGAGTTCGCACTGTCCTGGAGCCTGCGCCTGGCCTACGACCAAAAAACGATGTTGGTTCACGGATGCGTTCAATGTTTTTTTCTGACGGGCGCGAATGAGGGCCGTCAAGGTGGGTGTATATGAAGAAATATAAAGATCGGGGAGCGTCGGCTGACCCTTCCTAAACGAGCCGGCAGCATGCAATGGAAGAAAGGAGAACTCGGCGGTCGGGCACCACCAGATGCGCGATCGATGGGGACAGAACTCTTGGAGGGTTGTCACGATTGGGAAAACGACTTCGTCCCAGAGTTCTCGTAGAAACATCAAGAACTCCTTCCTCATGTCATCGAATCTCGCACGCATCGTCAGAGAACGACGTTCTAGGGCTAGTTCAGAGACGCGGGGTTTCGTGATAGGGAGAGCAACATGGATAGGATCTCGGTCAACTAGAACTATCAGCGCATCACAGCTGTACTGGCTAGCGTTGACGATAATGACCGGTCCACCGGAAGCTGCGATTTGGAGATCTGAAAACAGCGGGGGCAGAAGGAAACGTGATAGGCCAGGTAACTTGCGGATCTCAGTGATGATATCCTGCAACTGGATAGTGAGACGGAACGCCCGATCGTGCTGAGACCCGGCGTTGGGAGGGGAATCAAGCACACTGCGAAGCAAGAATGCCGATTGTGTGAACTTGTCTGCCAATTTCTTCCCCGTGTCATCAGATGCTATAAGGTCATCCAGGGGAGAGCGGAGGCGAGTTAATTGACTCCAGAAGACACCACGACCTTGTTCAAGAAGCTCAACTGCATTGGAGGGATCGCCATAGCGAAGACAGGCCGAAAACGCATCAACTGCTGTTGATGTCAATCGTTGTTTGAGTAATGCAAGATGCTGGGGCAGAGACGGTAGAGTAGCGAGGTGCTGAACACTGAAGCGCAAAAACGTTTGGTAAGCAAGAACCGTTGTAGTGTGTTCGCACTCTTCCGCCGCCTGGATCCATCGTTTGGCATATTCGAGATCAACGAAAGACACTGTTTGAGGAATATCAGAGAGTTGAGAATATAGATTGAATGATTCCTGGAGGTCACTCGTATCATGCATAGTTGAATGCTTGAATCGAGCAAAGAGGCAACTCGCGATCTTGTACAGCGATTGGGCTCGCTCTGGATGCCCTTGCGGGCGAAGTTCCAATGCACTGCGTTCGAGTGCAAGTGCTTCTTCGAGGTCAGAAAGCGTTCCGAGCTGCTTAAAACGGGAATAAAGGAAACTCGCGAGGATGCTCAGTGAATGGGCTCGACGAGGATGCCCCTGCCGACGAAGTTCCAATGCATGGCGTTCGAGGCTAAGTGCCTCCTCGAGGTCAGAAAGCGTTCCGAGCTGCTCAAAACGGGAATGGAGGGCACTCGCGAGGTTGCTCAGTGAAAGGGCTCGATCTAGATGCCCCTGCGGACAGAGCTCCAATACATTGCGTGCAAGGGCAAGTGACTCGTCGAGGTCAGAAACCGTTCCGAGTTGCCTAAACCGGGAATAGAGGTAACACGCGAGGTGGCCCAGTGAATGGACTCGATCTGGATGTCCCTGCGGACAAAGTTCCAATCCATTGTGTGCATGGGCAAGTGCTTCGTCGAGGTCGGAAAGTGTGCCGAGCTGCTTGAAACGGGAATGGAGGGCACTCGCGAGGTTGCTCAGTAGACGGGCTCGATCTGGATCCCCCTGCGGACAAAGTTCCAATGCATTGCGTTCGAGGGCAAGTGCCTCGTCAAGGTCAGACAGTGTTCCGAGCTGGT
>JBBPQL010001336.1:0-10847 GCA_038092515.1 Boletus subparvulus | reverse complement strand
GCGTCATCCCCTGGGCGCCTCTCGCTGCAGGAGACCTCGCCCGCCCCGTTGGCACAGAATCTGTCCGACTCACCTCTTCCAAAGGCACCATTTTTGAAAAGAACTTCTCAGAAGCCGACAAGATCATCATCAACCGCGTGGAGGAACTAGCGAAGAAAAAGGGAGTCAAGATGGCACAAATCGCACTGGCCTGGGTTGGCCAAAAGGTTGCGAGCCCTATCGTGGGTGTCAACTCCGTCCAGCGGCTCAAGGAGAGCATCGTGAGCGACATCACGTTGACGCCCGAGGAAGTGGCCCATCTCGAAGAGCCGTACGCGTACCTTTCTTTTCGATGGTGCCGCTGTTTATTGATCCTAGTCCCACAGATATGTCCCGAAGCCTGTTCGCGGTCACCCCTAAAGGCGCAATGAGCGTAGATGTACACCCGTGTGTTTGTAGCAACGTTGAACGATTTGAATGTCCGAGACAAAAAGAGCCCGAATTATGCAAAAAGAGGGTAAGAATGAACAGCAAGTGGCTAGGTCGTGCGCGCGTAACCATCACATCAGTGACGCGCTTCATCCGCGAGGAAACCACAAAGACGAGCCACACTAATCTGAGTGATCGATCATCCCTGTGTGGTCGATTTCTCAACTCGAGACATTAGCACAAACGGCTTTTAAAGTTGGGGCAGCATGAATACAATATTATTAGATGTGATCCGAGTCTGAAACGAAAACGTCCTTATCTTTGCCCTATCATGTCCACCCCCAAAGTCCAATATCGACAGCTGGGCAAGTCCGGTCTTCGAGTCTCCGTCCCCATCGTAAGTCAACATGCGGAGCGATATACGAGCTCCGTCGCCTGACGCTGACGGAACGTATGTATCATCATAGCTCGGAGCCATGAGCTTTGGTTCATCGAAATGGGGTGTGCGTACGCCCTCTCCACGCGCCGTGAGGCCGTAGCTTCATGTCCGCATCCTCCTTATCCAGCCGTGGGTCCTCGACGAAGAACCTTCCCTCGAGATCATTAAAGCCGCATGGGATCTCGGCATCAACACGATCGATACCGCCAACCTCTACTCCAACGGTGAATCCGAACGCCTCGTGGCCAAGTTCATTCAAAAGGTAGGTACCATGGACCTCCTTCCAACTTGTCATTGTTTCTCGTTCTTGCTAGCATCAAATCCCCCGTCACCAAATCGTGATCGCGTCGAAATGCTTTCATCTCGTCGCCGACGATCTCAGCGTCCGCCCACACCTCGCGCCCGAGCTCAAGGAACAACCACGATACGTCAACCAGACTGGGCTCTCTCGCGCGGCCATCTTCAACGCGGTCGACGCCTCGCTCGCGCGCTTGGAGACCCATTACCTCGATCTTCTCCAAATCCACCGATATGATCCCGAGGTCCCCGCAGAGGAAACGATGAAGGCCCTGCACGACCTCGTTGAGAGCGGTAAAGTGCGCTACATCGGTGCAAGTTCGATGTGGTGCTGGCAATTCGCACATCTCAACGAGGTGGCGAGCAAGAACGGCTGGACCAAGTTCGTGAGCATGCAAGACGAGTACTCGTTGCTGTACCGCGAAGAGGTATGTCTCCCGTTGCGCGCGATGGTCCAACTTTTGACGCGAGGTAGGAGCGCGAGATGCTCGCGTACTGTAAATTCAACGGGATCGGTGTCATCCCTTGGGCGCCTCTCGCTTCGGGACACCTCGCCCGCCCCTTTGGCACAGAATCCATCCGAGCCACCTCTACCAAAGGCAGCAGATTCGAAAGGAAGTTCTTAGAGGCCGACAAGATCATCATCAACCGCGTGGAGGAACTAGCGAGGAAAAAGGGAGTCAAGATGGCACAAATCGCACTGGCCTGGGTTGGCCAAAAGGTCGTGAGCCCCATCGTGGGTATCAACTCCGTCGAGCGGCTCAAGGAGAGCATCGTGAGCGACATCACGTTGACGCCCGAGGAAGTGGCCTATCTCGAAGAGCCGTACGCGTACCTTTCTTTTCGATGGTGCCGCTGTTTGTTGATTCTAATGCACAGATATGTCCCAAAGCGTGTTCGCGGTCACCGCTAAAGATGCGATGGACGTAGACGTATACCTGTGTATTTGTAGCAACGTTGAACGACTGCGTGTCCCGATTCCAAAACGAAAAGAGGTTGAATTATGCAAAAAAAAGAATCCTAGGAATACAGATGGTGAGGGGAACCAACATTGCCAGTCAAGTGGCCGGGTCATGCAACACCGCAAGAAGAAACCGATCGTCTGTACCACGCGTGTCACCACCACCACCATCACACACAAAGAGAACGGAACACACCTGGTGAAATCATCAACTCGTGTCGTTTCGTCCTGATTCTCATGAACCGAATATGATCCTGTTCAAGTTGGATTGAGACGACGCCCAAGCAGGAAAAAAAAGAAACGCACCCCATCGTTCTCTTCGCCGCTGACCTCTTCCAGTCCCGCCTGAACGCTCTCCACGATCCGCCCGATCACGCTCGCATACTTTCTTCCGTGCTCGCCTTCGAACACGACGCCCGAGTGGCGGATGATGGACACCTGGTCGCCGCGCGACAGGAGGAGGTACCCGAGGACGGAACGATGAGAGGAGAGGAGTGCGAGAGTTTGTTCGAGTTCGAGAGGCATGGGCGTGTGTCCGTGTGTGGTGTGCGTCCCGGAAGCCGAGGTGAAGGAGGATCGCTCGGGGGTTGTGGGGACTGCGAGAGACGTGCTCATGGTGGGCGATATGCTTTGCGTGGCCTGTGCAAAGAGGGTTCAGGGTGCGGGGTTGTCCAGACTCTCCAAGGTCTGTGTCGGACGTACCATAACAAGATATCAAGTGCGAGTCGGGTAAATGCCACTTTGGTACCGGTAGTTCCGGACCAACAACGCTTGACGAATTACCGAAATTGGAAAATTCCTCAAGTTGTTGATGTAGTAGCACTATCATCCTATCTAAAGATAAATCCCTCATCGACGATTCCGACTCTGCCCAGCACCGATACCCTGAGCAACGTCCCTCGTGCCCTGCATCTTCATCTCATCCTCGTCCAACCCCGCCTCTTCCAGAATCTTTTCTACCTCTTTCAATATCGGTTCGTATTCCGCTTAACGAGGTGCGATCGCGCGCGTGAGATGACGACCGAGAAATGCAATCTAACCGACTCACCGTACCGCGCCTCAGCGAGCCCGAATCCGTCCCGTCGTAATTGCTTTCCACGATTATCGCTCGCGTGATCTTGATGGGCTTTTTGCGCCCAGTATTCGCCTGTGCCTAGACGTCAGTCTTTGACGAAGATGGAACATCCAGAGAGAACACACGTGAGCGTGCGTAGAACATGGCCAGTGTCTCTCCGGGCGCAGGCGTACTAATGACGTCTTCCGCCGAACGTGTCGCGTCTTTGGCAGAGACACCCATGAACGCCGTCGCTTGGGCCCGTAGGTCGTCCTAGCGTGGCACGAATGGGCCAGGATTATCTGGAGAGGAGCGCTCTTTGGCGTACCTGCTTCCCAGCTTTCGCTACTTCTGTTTTTGTTTCCGCATTCGCATCCGCGTCAGATCTGGCTTGCCGTTCTGGCTCCTCTTCACTCTCCACAGCCTCCCGTCTCTTTCCTTTTTTCTCCTTCTCCTTCCCTTTCCGCTTCTTCTCTCTCTCATCCTCCGACTCTGTCTCTCCCTGACCATCGTCATCGTCATCCTCGTCCTCGTCATCGCTCCCTTCATCTCCACTTTCCCCTTCTTCGTCGCTGCTCTCCTCCGCCTCGGTCGGAATGACGATCCCACTCGGCTTGAGACACACGAACCGCTCCAATTTATCCAACTGGAGCGCATAAAAATCGTCCAGCGTATACTCGCGCGGGCCAAGTTCAAAGATGCCTCCATAGCTACACCAGAGCGTTAGGCTCCATACGACGCCGGAAGGGGAAGACGTACATGTACAGCGTATTGCGAAGCACCGCGAGCATGGCGTTGTAGCGCGGGATCGGCTTCGTCAAGTTCGGGTCGTCCGGGTCGTCCTCGTCCTCGCGCTTGGGTTCCGGAACGGGCCGTGTCGCTACCGGAAGTCTAGTCTGCAATCGAGGCTGAGCGTACACTCTGCGTGAATGCGCGATCGTAGACTTGCCCGTGTCTCCTCTCCATCTTCTCCAGGCTCTTCCTCCTCGTGGTCTTGTATAGACGGAGCCGCTCCACCGCCCTTGACTTGCTTCTTTCCCCCACCTCCCCTCTTTTTCGGCTTTTTGAGGTGCATAGTGATCCATCGCCCAGAACCTCCCAGCTGATATCCATACCTTGCATCAAAGAAAGTACATCAGTTCCGCCCATTCGCACACCAAAAACACACGCACAAGTCGTTCCAAAACACGCTCTCCAATCCCTCTTCTCCACGCTCTTCGTCCGTCACCCCTCCAAACATGACCCCCGTGCCCTTGGCTGACCAGAGTGCCATCGTACACCCCGCCCGCGCCGTTGGCGTGTGCGTCGATGACGCCGTCTTGCGTTTTTCCCATTTCAACGCGAGGGGAGTCGACAGGGATGAATCGAGGGTCATCCTAGATCGCCTATCAGTGCACACGTGAACTGAGTGAATCGAGACGCACTTGAGGAACCAGGCGTCATCAAGGATGACGCCGACGGGACGTTTCCCCTTGGTATATTCCTTGCAGTAACCACCTGTCGGATGAAGCGTGAGTCGTCGTTATGCCCTTGAACACGATGTAACGAACGGACCGTATAGAACAATGCCGTCAGGTGTGGGCAAAAAGGAGAAGCCACTGCGAGGACTGGTGATGCCGCTTTCAGCGGCGTTAGGTCCGGATCTAGGAGGGCACATACGAGGGCTTTCGTTCCGACTCTTTGAACTCGATTTGACGCCACTTGTACTCTTGGGTGTCGAATATCCACGTATCGTTGAGGTAGTGGGCTAATAAGGAAGGCTAAGCAGAGATCATGAGCAGAACGTCATGGACTCACTTCGAAACCCAGGATCATAGAATCCGCCAAACAAGACAATGAAATGTTTCCACATGGCCATCCTGTTCGCAGCTCAGCGATACTGCGGACAAGGTATAGAATCGCGATCCTACCGATGACCCGACCGCGCGCTCGGTCGGACTTTGGTCTCGATTCTTTCCCAGGTATGCGTTGGAATATCGAAAACCCAAAAATCGCGATAGTGATGAAAGCTGTTTTGATACAAGGACGAAAATTCGCCACCTAATCTCTATCAACAACGTGCAAGGTTTCTGAATCACAAGGACCGCACCAAAGAGATAGAGTTTGCCGCCTGCAGCGGGAGAGGCGACGACGCTGTGTGCAGAACGGGGACCGGGGCAGGTTTGGGAAACGAATTTTCGCCATTCGTCCTGTGACGGGATTCGATGGGGTATCAACTTGGATCGTTCTGAGACGCACCTTGTCTGGAGAGTAGCGAAAGACGTCATTGTAAAAGTACTGAGTGATGGAGGGTCAGGAGGAATCGCAGGAGGGGGTGGAGATACGGACTGCTTTCCCGTCCTCGCTAAAGTACTCGCCTCCGATGGACCAAAGGTGATTTCCGTTTGGACACGGGGTCAGCGTGGCGTTTGCACGCCTGCTGGGAGGGCCTTGCACAAGCTCTTCGGTGACGGTGTGTGCTGCCTCCCATTCTTGTCTCATCTACTGGAAATACGACATGGATGCTGATCAGCGAGGGGCGGGTCCGGATCAGAAACACCTTTTCGAGGATATCTTGGAGATCTTCGTCTTGATCATGATCGTCTCGTTGTGATTTCGTGGCCTTTTTCTTGTCTTTGCGGGCGGTTTTTTGGGCTGCCTTTGCTTTCTTGTGGGCCTTTGCGGCGGCTTTTTTGGTCGACGCCGCAGGGGGTTTATCCTTGGGCATGGTAATGAGGGATGGATTCAACACAGCCACTAAGGACATTGTAGATTAGGCGATTTCTAGCTCCTTGTGGGCTTCCTGGCACGCTCTGCCTCTGCTTCAGCCTCCAACTCGCGTGCAGCAGCCTCTGCCCACGCGTCGAAACCGCCCCCGTCGAACGCGTCTGCGAGTCTCTGTTCGGCGGCGTCGTGGTCAAAGGTCGTCGGTGTCTGGTGTTGTGGTGTTGCAATATCACGGCGATATATTTTGGTAGTCAAGAGGGGCATGGAGTGCGATACCCACGTGCGCATGCGAGCAGCAAACTCTGTGGTCTGTGGCCGGTCAGCGGGGTATGCGGGGGTGTGGGTGGACTGACGTTGCGGACATCGAGGTAGGCCATGACCCCCGCGACGGAAGCGGATGCCCCCGACACGACGATGGCGGTGGCGACGGCAAAGGCGCCAAGGGAGTGGAGGGGGGCGTTGAAGTGGCCCGGGGGGAGTCGGCGGGGTGGTCCCTTTGCCCGTCGCGGTCGCAGGATGGCAACCATGGCAACACAGCCACAGGGCACATATGATCACGAACCACGATGGTCCCCAACGAACTGTGGATCAACGTCTTTGAGGAGCTCGACGCACCGGCCGACCTCGCCGCCGTCGTGCGCACAAACAGGCGCTTCAAGGCCCTCGGCGTCCGGGTCCTCTACAGACACGTCAGCTGGGCAGACCCACTCAGGTTCATCGCGAACAACCCGTTTCTCCAACAAAACCCGGCGCTTCGCTCCGTCGTCCGCGCACTCACCCTCGCCATATCCACCGCGACCTCGCAGCTCGACCGCATCGAGCAGATAAGCCGCGCCAGGGCCATCATACACCTCTCCGGCGACATCACCGTCATCCACAGACCCAGCCGTGCCCATGAAGCCCGCATCCTCGACGACGTCGGCATCGCCGGCCCCGTCGACCTCCTTGCCTCAGACGACGTCACCGACGCCATGTACAACCACGCCCTGACGTTCACCAACCTCCGCGATCTCACCTTCAGCAGCATGGTCCTCCCAGACGCATTTTACGAGTTCGTACACCGCTTCCCCGCCCTCGATAAACTCGTCATCCAGAACTGCACCCCTCCCCTCCGCCCTCGCACAACTGACCGTCATCCCCGTGACCTCCCCATCACCGAACTCACCATCGTTGGCCTGCGCGGCCGCCGCGATCCCCGCGAGCTCCGCGCTTTCGCAGAGGGCCAACAGCTCCGTCTCATTCGCTTCGACTGGACCTGCTACGTTTACAAACACTTTTGCGACACACCCGTCCCGCCTCCCCCCAACAACTGGGCCCCGGGCTTCGTCGTCGTGCTGCCCCCCGGCGTCACCACCCTCCCTCCCTTGCACACCCTCCACCCCGACGTCGCGCCCCCTCCACAGCTCCTCCCTCCCTCTCGCCATGATCCACCACTCCCTTCTCCCCACATCCACACCATCGACGTCAAGTTCCCCTCCCAGAAATCCTGGCAGTCCCATATCTCCGATCCGCACGACCACCTCATCAACCCTTTTACTGACTTCTTGCTCAAGTGTCCCCGCATCGCCAATTTGCGGATCAGAAACTACCTCCCTTGGCTCCGCTTACCCGATAAGGCACTCCCTAACTTGGCCTACTACCACGGGCCCTTGACCACCATCAAGTCCGTCGTCTCCGGTCCACGCCGTCCAAAACACCTCTCCATCAGGGACCCCACCGGTGGCCTCCCCGCATTGGAAAAGGCTTTCAAAGAGATCGAGGCCACCGGCGCCGGCGTCGACATCGAGTCCCTCTCCGTCTTTATCGGCTGGTGGGACGACGAAATCCTCTACGCCGTCCTCCACCATTTCACTGGCCTAAAGCGTCTCGAGATCATGTACAAGGAAGGCGATCCAACCGAAGTGCGTCCCGTCTGTCCTCTGATGACAAGGTGCAGTGCTAAAGGACACACAGGAAATGGTGTTGGGCATGGGCGCCCATTTCTTTGGTCTGATGCCCCGTTTGTGGTCTGTCCGCGTGTTCAAAGTCATCCCCCCCGGCGTCGACAACATTATCGCAGAGAGTCTGAATGCACGCGGGTATCCACATCGCTCAATCGGGGAGCTTCTCGGCGTGGACAGTCCCGAACGGAGCGAGTTGGACGATGCCGAGTTTGAGGAAGCCAAGTTTAGCACGGCGTCGTCGTCGTCGTCATCGCGCGTTGGGTGGACAGCATGTCCTGGGGAGCCCGAGGAGGTCATTTTGAAAGAACTCATCCACGCGTGGAATCGGTATTGTCCGGCGTTGAGGGAGATTCAGCTCAAGGCGGGCTATGTCTGGCGGAGAGCGGGCCCAGACGATGAATGGACGCAGCGGTCGACCAAAGTAAACCGCGTGCGGAACGCAGGGTTCGAGGAAATATGACGAGGAACGGAATCGACGTGTTTTCTTGTTGTATGTACTAAAGCAATAATATCTAAATAGGGGTAATCCAAATTTGTGTGAGACTATTTCCCTAGCTTTACCCTAGTCCAGCACATAGCATTAAACGTGGGTCTGTTCCAACCAAAGGCGCCATCCTACAACGAAGCGCGCGTAATGCCATGGAATGCAAAAATTGCGAGCTCAGACAACGCCAGTTCTATTGCGAACGCTGTCTACGGAATCAGTAAGTCAAAATCGACGTGCCTCGATTTCCCAAACTGACCCATCCCCGAAAGTCTACGCGACATTCGTTTGCAGACCCAGCGCTTTGGAAAAGATCGCGATGAACAGGTCTCCAAGGCCTCGCGGGCTCTCAAGGGGATCGAAGGCGCGCGAACGACGAGGGCTGGGGTGGCGAGCTGTCAGAAGCGGGTCGAGGAGCTCGCGGAGGGGTTGGCGAGGCTCAAGCGGGACAACGATGCCAGTGCGCGCGTTTCCTTTCTGTCATTTTCATTTCCTGTTGATCGCTCCTTTTTTCGTATTTCCTTTTTTTCATTGTGAAGAACGTGAACGGTTGCGTCAGCTCCGTGAATCTCTCGCGGCGCGTCGCCGGACCCTCTCTGCCGCACGGCTCGTGCCCGCACCGCCATTGGACGGTTTGACGGCCAAGGAGACCCAAGAGTTGCATGCGCTCTCGACGGCGCTCGCGCGCGCGCGTTCTGGGCTCGTCCAGGAGCTCGTCGAAGTCTTCCACGTCGTCGAGGTGGGGGGACGGCCTCCGATTGGGGGCAAGGCAGGGACCAAGGGGGAATGGACGATCGGCGATTTAATTCTACCCGTTCCGGGGGACATTCGACGTACGTGTGTTGTTCTTTTCCGTCCGTCGACTATTGACATTCGGTCACGTTCCAGGTTACCCCCCAGACCATATTAACGCCGTCATCACGCACGCCATCCATTTCCTCGGATTACTCACGTTTTATTTGGGCGTCAAACTCCCTTTCGAGACGGAATGGACCGGAAACAAGTTTGGGGTCGGACAACCGTGGATCGGGGCTGGTAAAGGCGGAGAGTCCGGTACATGGGCCAAGTATGTTCTTTTATTTTCGTTTTCGTTCTGCGTGCGAGGTATACATGTGATTTTTACGTGGATCGGTTATCTAGGTGGACGACGAAACATCCGTTGCATCTCACAGCATCCTCGTCCTCGTCTTCGTCGCCTTCGTCTCCGCTGACCCCTCTCCCGACGTCGGCACCACTGACAACAGCGTCCTCGGTGACCCTCGCACCGCCCACAGAGTCCAAGGCATCTTTTACGACCGCGTTCGCAATGTTGCTCTACAACGTCTGTTACCTCGCCTATACCCAAAGCGTCGAGATACCCCTTTCACAAGCGGGCGATGCGCTCGGAAATCTATGGGCGGTGTGTTGTAGTGGCGAGTTGGGACGGTACGTCTGTTTGTCGTCTTTAAAATTTTAGCTGATGGCCCGTGTCAGTCGTTCGCACGAAACGACGCCGAGTTTATCACCCCCGACGCCCGCCTCGTTTCCACTTGATTTCGCGCAGGTCCTTCAAGCGACGACGGCGAGTCCGGCAAGGGGTAGGCGGCGTCTCGCTCTAGCCGGAACGGGAACGGGCATGACGCGAGACAGCGTGGCAGGCGCAGGGCCGGATCGTTCTACGTCGGGCGTGTGGCCTCCGACGCGGAGACGACCGGAGCGGATCGCAGAGGAGGAAGGGTGGGAGGTGGTAGAGGAAGATGGGGGCGACGATGGGCTTGGATGATGGGTAGTTGTACACGCGTGGTACCAGTATGCTGCCCGTGAATCCACCAGGAGACCCGGCTATTTGTGGCAGACTGACATACTCCTATCCCATACCTTGCTCTCACCGAATCAACCACCATGGCACCCCTATCTATATTCCCACTTCCTCTCCCACCAAACGGGCCGCCCGCTGGATATGGTTGGGAAGCACACGATATGTCGGCATCGATGACCACCTCACCCGACATTGGGATAGATACACGGCCCTGGTCGGCCTTGTTGTGCCCCCATGCGGTGCAGCACTGCTACATTACCAAGGAGTCTGAGCCAGATGTTGTAAGTTGAAAAATCATTCGAGTCACCCTAAGGCTGATGCGGGACGTAGTGTAGTGGGACGGTTTGAAAGGCCGCAATTGGATCCCCCCGCAGGCTGAAAGGTTTCCTCAGTAAATGACCTTCTCATGTGTAGAAACCATCATGCGTTGTTCGAGGCTTACGATTTCTTCATACGTTTCTTTCCTGACGTGAGTTTGACATCATCTTCGGGCGAGTGTATTGATGGCATTCATGAACAGAGTCGCAAGTTTGTGCTCGTCAACTACGCTAGTTGTCCTGGTCTCGAGCAGTTCCACGGCAAGGCCATCGCCCTCGACATTAGAGACCCCCATGTGCCCTTGCCCTCCCGGTTCATCATCCATGAGATGCGTGTACGGGGATTCCATCCGTTCGAACCCATTTCTCCAGCCATGCTCGACGATATCCTTTGGCAAGACTGGATTTCGTCGGACGGCGTGTTCGACGAAGACTCGGAT
>JBBPQL010001335.1:0-10848 GCA_038092515.1 Boletus subparvulus | reverse complement strand
TAATGAAATCTGAGATTTCCTTTTTTGTAGTATGACCCGATATCACCTGATATGTTGAAATCTCGGTTACCGCATGCAGTCGCTGAGGTCGACTGCCTTGTGCCTTGCCTCATGCACTGCATGCGGTGGTATCTGATTGCTTCAACACTTTCAGCCACCCGCCCGCCCGCACCACCGGCCCACCGAAGTGCATCTGCCCCCATTCAAGGTACGCTATCAAGTCGGTTTCTCTCTGAGTCCGTCCTTTGGTACTTATGTGTATTATTTATATAGTACAGTAAACGGATTACCCATACCGCCTACCAAAGTGCATCTGCTCCCATTCAAGGTACGCTATCAAGTCGGTTTCTCTCCGTCCTTTGGTGCTTACACATTTTATCCATACAGTACCAATGTCTGCCACTTCTGCTGGCCAGGGCCTTGAACCTGGATCAGCTGAACTCCCTTGGGTTCGCCACCAACAGGCTCTCCGGGCAATGACAAAACATGCCCGTGAAACCGATGCCTACAAGTTGTCCCATGGGCGTCGCAAAAGGGTGCGCAGAGATTACTCTCCATCTCGAGAGCCTTCGCTCCCTCGCGGCCACTCTCCATCTCAGGAGCCTTCAGGTTCATTCCCTCATAGCCACTCTCCATCTCAGGAGCCTTCATTCCCTCTCAGCCGCTCTCCATCTCGAGATCACTTCCCATCTTGAGAGCCTTCGCTCCCTCGCAGCCGCTCTCCATCTCAGGGCCGCTTCCCATCGTGAGAGCCTTTGCTCCCTCACAGCCGCTCCCCATCTCGAGATTCTTTACCAGCTCCAGACCGTCCTTCGTCCCAAGATCGCCTCCCATCTCGAGATCGCTCCCCGTCCAATGGACCCCCTCCGGGTCCACCAGATTATAACAACATCAATATACCACACCGCCCACATGTCCAGATCAGTATTGAAGACCTTGCTTCCAGTGCAGTACTCCCGCAGATGAAACAAGCATTGGAGTATATCCTTGCTTTGAGGAGGGCAATGCTTGATGATCCCACGTCCAAGCTCGATGACAAGGCATTACAACGCATCCGAAATCCCCGACAATCTACCATTGTTATCGAAGCACCCGAGATTCGCCACAGTATTACTGCATACCTCGGCTGTGAACATGCAGCTCAAACTGTATATGAAACGTTTCGCCATTCGCATAACTCAAACTTTCCTCACCATGGTCGCATGCTCTCTTTCCGAGAGGTTGAGAAAGTCATTGCCGAGTACACGGGCGTTGAGAGAATCCAGCACGATATGTGCCCAAACACTTGCATGGGGTACACTGGCCTGTTTCAGGATCTCGAAGCCTGTCAAAAATGCAATACATCTCGGTGGAATCAGGAGAAGCTCATCGCTTCAAATGGACGTGTCAAGGTCGCTGCTCGCAGGTTCACTACCATTCCTTTAGCTTCTCAACTCCAGGCACGATATCGCCACCCCGAGAGTGCCAAGGACATGTCATATCTTCATGAGCATACGCAACAGATTGTCGCTCAATTGAAAGTGACGGGTGGAATTCCTGTTTACGACGATGTTGCTATGGGTCGCGACTTTCTTGGCGCGGTGATTGACGGTCATATCAAACAGAACGATGTCGTCCTTATGTTGTCTATTGACAGTGCACAGTTATACCAAAGCAAGGAATTTGACTGCTGGATTTACATTTGGATTCTTCTCAACCTCTCCCCCGACAAGCGCTACAAGAAAGTCAATGTTATCCCAGGGGGATTCATCCCAGGTCCGAACAAGCCACAAAATGTCGACTCCTTTCTCTTTCCCGGCCTACATCATGTTTCCGCTCTTCAAAAGGAAGGTCTCCTTATATGGGATTCCATCTGAGATATAATATTTCGGTATGTCGCTCGCAATCTATCAACAGATCACCCCTTGACTCATCAATTCTAGATCAGATTTATATATACTTTACCAGACCACTGACGGTCCTGGCCTCATCTACTGGGATGGAATGGTTGGCCACTGTGGCAAGAACGGTTGTCGTTTATACTGTGGAGTTAGAGGCTGGAAGAAGAGGGATCAAAGTCGTTACTATGCAGTGCTCCTCAAGCCAACAAGAGCCTGCCGAGGAAGTGACCACCCTGACATAAGATCCACTTTGCTCCCTTCTGGAGGAGCAGCCGAGTATTCGGCAAATCTTTATCATGTCATTGCATCCTCCACAAATCAACAGTACACTCAGAATAGAACCGACACGGGTTTAACCTGCCCCCCTCTTATTCTTGGTCTCCAGCCTTCCCGGTCTCTTGGCATCCCGTTTTCCATCATGACTGACATCATGCATCTCATTGCCAATCTCTCAGATCTCCTCCTCTCCCTTTGGCGTGCAACCATCAAATGTGACGTGAGCGATAGAAAATCTATGTGGGACTGGGCTGTCCTTGCAGATACCGACACATGGGCAGAACATGGCAGGCGAACTGCGGATGCGGGTCACTATCTACCTGACTCTTTCGATCGTAAGCCACAGAATATTGCAGAAAAAATCAATATGCAGTACAAGACATGGGAACATCAGCTCCATACCTTCGCCCTCGCCCCTGTGCTTTTGTTCGACATACTTCCATGCAAATATTGGCAGAATCACTGCAAGTTGGTTCGTGGCATGCAGCTGTTATCCCAGCACTCTATCGCGACCCTCAAGCTCCAACAGGCCCATGGCCTCCTCTGCAGTTGGGAACGTGAGTTCGAGACTCTCTATTATCAGTGCCGAGAAGACCGCCTCCATTTTATTCGGCCCTGTATCCATCAAGTGCTTCACCTAGTTCCCGAGACATTTTTGAAAGGCCCTCCTATTTGCTACGCGCAATGGACAATGGAGCGCACAATAGGAAATCTTGGCCAAGAAATTCGACAGCCGAGCAACCCATATGAGAATCTTTCGCAAGAAGGTGTACGCCAATGTCAAGTCAATTCCCTGCTTGTGACAATACCAGAGATTGCTGGACCCTCACTGAGGTCCTTGCCATCCAAATCTTTGTTGGCTGAAGACCTTGGAGACCGTTACTTCCTGCTGTGAAAACGACAAAAAAGACCGGCCAATCCAGTCGGGCAGGAAGCACAGGCTATCACCACCTTCCTTGGCCCGACGCCACTCCACCTGGTACAGAAGTGGGTGCGTGTACAACTTCCCAATGGACAGATTGCGCGATGTGTTTGGCGGGAGTCCCTCATCTCCTCCCAAAAGCTTCGTGTTTCACACAATGTCAAGGTACGTGATTTGTTGTGACTTATATTTATCAAAATGAACTTACATGTTCAAGTTTATTCATGGCGACGAGACAAGATTCAGTGAAGTACAGTACTTTACAAGGCTTGCAGTACCCGGTCCAGACCATCGGGAGCGGGTGGGTGTCGCAATCATCAAGACATACTCTGAACCGGATCAAGACATTTTTTCTCAATCCTCGCAAGTTGTAGCCTCCTGTAAGTTATTGGAGGAGATTGTTGTCGTGAATGTTAAGCGCATCCTCAGTGTCATTGCTATGATCCCACATACGCCAACACTCTCATCCGGAATTGCCGAAGAACATTTTTTTGCTGTCGAGAAGCCTGGGTTGGACCTATCAGATCTAGGAGTTCCTTATCCCTCCTATGAAGAGTACGAGGTAGATGATAATGATGCCAACGATGACTTAGAATAGTTCATAGCTCGAATAGCATACAAGTTTGCATTCACCGCACTTGAACAAATATTCTACAGACGTTAAAGTGTGATTCGACTACATTTCCGCCCTGTCTTGACTCCGTGCTCGACTCCCTCAGCATCTTGTAAGTCCTTCTCAGTTACACGACGCAAACGATACTCCACAATCTGGCCTAATCTGTGGCCTGGGGTTGCTGCTGGATTATAACTCTGTTTATTGAGAACCTTGCATGGAAAAACGGAGCAAGATCTAAAACAATGTAATTAGAAAATTAGAATAATAACCTTAGAATTTCAAGTTACTTGGGATTTTGAATCCTCGCTGGATCCGTGAGTTCAATCTCGTTGTCATCGCTTGAAGATATACACCTGCAAGATATCACATGATGTACACCTCGTTCAAATAAAGATAACATAGTTACTTACTTTTCATCTTGTGGTTCGGGTTTGATCGCATCGGCATCGCCTCGAAGACGGAAAACAATCGTCTAAGATGATAACTCAAGTTAGTGGTCACACCACCCAATTTTCTAGCTTACCTTTGTTCCAGGTTCATCAATTTCGACCTGGAAGCCATAGGTGTTCCAATTTCGCAGGCAGCCGTCAAGTTCGATATATATAACATCGCCAGCCATGCAAACTTTATTAGTTTGATTGATGATAGGAAGTGGGGACATGTCGGTTATGTGATCGATCTCCATTGGATAACGCGTAAACGCGCTTGTGGCAAGCACGGAGATTAAGTCACAGAGATTAAAGCGGAATCTAGCGGAATCTTTTCTTCGCGAAGATTGTTATCTCACAATCTCTTATCTCTTCATCTCTCCCCCAATGTCTCTTCTCAGCGACAACATGCAATTCAACTTTCCAAATTATGGGACTCTTTCTATGGATGTTCCACAAATTGATCCTTTCTTACTACAGGCATCAATGAGACCACCAGTGAGTTCACTTTAATATTTGATTTTCCTTCCACCAGATATCGGGTACAGGCTATGAATGCCGTTAATTGGCTGCAACGCTGTCAGGCACTGGAGTCAGAGCTATATAAGGTGCGGTTGGAGCACGATGCCCTTCAGTAAGTGTCGCGGCATCTGTATCTTACTTTTGTCAGGCTGACATATACTCTGAATAGACAACTTTATACCCAACAGTTATCACATCAAATCTCCACACCAGCGCCACCAGTAGAAGAACACCCAACCCCGACTACCCATAAGGACATCAAATTCTGGAGGAAATCAACATTCAATAGATGGCTAGACTCGCCCAACACTGTGGCCTCGGTTATTGAACGAGGTCCGATCCCCTGGCTCAAACAGGAAAATGGTAATCCAATAGATGCCGAGGAATGCACCGCAATCAAAGCCACCTTACGCCGTGGCTTTCCGAGCTCATGGCCAAAGGCTGGGCCCCACGCTCTTGGGGATTACTTGGTGCTTCCGGCTGCGAGTTAATTGACACACTAATGCAGAAATATCACCCGATCTTCAAATTCGACCTCGATGGCTGGAAGCTCCACCATCTCGCAACACTCATGTATCCTCAATGGCGGTCCCAGCACCTCAATGAAAACTTAGGTTGGAAGAAGAAGGTCCGTGTCAAGTCGGAAGGTAATACACCAGACTTGGGTCATACTGGCGAGAAATGCAAGAGGGATGATGGAAACAAGAAGCATGGAAAGCATACGAAAAGTGAGCATAATATAAGTAACAATTCAGGCCATTGCTAATCAGTCCTGCTAGTCGAAAGCGACGACCCTGTTTCAACCAAACCTACTACTGATGAGAAGACAATAGGTAAGTCGTGTGCTGATGCACATATGCTGTTACGCAAGATGTACACTTGGTAGGTCGAAGCGAAACCTAGTCGTCTCAAGGGAGGTACTCACGAAGAGACACTTCGTCCTTAAGACAACAAGAGATACTAGGGTTAAGTCGAGTGGTGCAAAGGTCTTAAGCCGAATGCTCAAGGACTCAAGAGTACGCTAGATTGCATAGAACAAGAATGGAGACTACTGTACAGGCAGCTGACTACTTATACTATGTGACGCGTAAGCGTAGAACTCCATAGAACAAGAGAGAATCAATGAGTAATGGGGAACACGTAACCAATACAAGAGAATCGGCTGAAAGACGAGGCTGTCCGTAGATAAGGGCTTATGCAGTAAGCAAGAATGAGTAACGTGATATAATCCCTTCCGGTAGTAAAGGAAGAATAACGGCGTGGGATTAGAGTTCGATGAAAGAAGAGTTAAGCGGACTTAAGAGGATTAGGCAGTGAACCCAATCGTAAGAACACATACCGAAGAGGATATGAGTGCGACGAAAGAAAGAAAGCAAGAAGATACCATGTGTAAGGAGGCAAACTGTAACATTACCCCCTTCATACAATCGAACCCCAGGTTCGATCAGAACTCCATGAGGCAAACGCCTATCCCGAGTTAGAGGAATCCCCAAAGATATGGGCAGCCTGCTCAGGGGAAAGAACATTAAACGGACAATCATCAACGACGTGGCCTCCTCGATCGCATACGTTACAAATTCTAGTGGGACAGAATCAATCGCTATGTCCCCATCTGCTGCATAGGTCGCATTGGGTGGACAAACAAGCAGTCTGAGGGTGTCTGGGGGCGGAGGTGTGACAGTGGGGGCAGATGTAGAGGGGGCAATCTTCACGATAATGACCTGTGCCAGAGCACCGAAAACAGTCGGTGAGTGCGGAAGCAGGGTGACGAGAGATGGGTATGTTAAGGAGGCATGTTGGGGCCGAAAGAACAGGACGATTGTTTCCCAGTTGTACGACAAAAGAGCGATTAGCGTTCACAGCATCCTCGTCTAGGCCGTATTCGGGGTCGACAGCGGTAAGGGAAGAAGATGTGTCGGACGGGGCTGGAGACGAGAGTCGTGCAAGTAAAGACGTAGTGGGAGAGCGTGGAGCAGGAATGGGGATCGGGGAAGGAGACCAATGAGGTGGGAGTTCGGATTGGGCGATGTAGAGGTCACGTTGTGCCATGGTCATGGTGAGAAATACGCGTCGGAAGGTAGGGTAGATGATAGAGGGAGGAATCTGTTCAACAAAAGAATGAAAGCCATGAAGATGAAGTATGGATAGGATCCTATCTGGGAGTCGAGCGAGCGACATTCTCAAGGGTATGCCAAAATCAGCTGGTAGGTCATGTGGTGCGGAGAGGGCGTGATACCGTTGGGCAGAAGTGACATCATGAAAGAGACGGACCAGTTCCTGACAGATCAGATCCTCCTGGAAGAGAGGAAGGTCCTCTACGGCGTGGAGGACGACGGGATTGGCGAGGATGGCGGCGTAGAGAGAATGGGCGGTGAAGGAGGGTAAATAAGTAGGAAACACTCGTCGCAATCGCAGCGGGGAAGTAGAAGACGAAGAAGACAGTGAAGATGAAGAGATTGAAGATGAGAGAAACGACATGGTTATCGGGGAACAAGACAAAGTTCATTCGCTAGGGGGGTACTTCACGTAGAGACACCGCTTCCTAGGGAAGAGAGGACAGGGGAAGATAGGGAACTAAGTGATGTCGCGAGTCCTTTTGTATGCCTGGAGGATCGTGGGGGCATGGCGGAGATTAACTTCTGGTTCCCACGTATTTTCAGAAGAAGGGTACCCTTTCCACGCGGTCAGGTACAATCTTCGGCCAGGGGAGCCCTTGTGAGAGACAATGTGGTCAACTTCGTACTCTTCTTCGGAGTCAATTAGGTCAGGAGGAGGTCAGGAGAAGGAGGGACCATGTGCTTCAGTTTGGCGATAAGGAGATAGAAGGGTGGCATGGAATACATCATGAATTTTCCATCTGGGCGGAAGGCGAAGTCAGTACACGAGGGGAGATAGTACCTGAGCGATTTCAAAGGGACCATGGCATTTGGGCACAAGTTTCCTAGAAGGATAAGGAATTCAGAGATTAGTGGCTTCAAGCCAAACTTTATCTCCAACCTTCCAAGGAGAGAAGCTTCGAGAAGACCGTTCTATCATGATCCGTCGGGCGGACTCATGTGCAGCTAAAGCTTCCTTTCTTGCCAAGTCTAGGGAAGAGAGACGGTTTTCTAAGGCAGGGAGGAATGTCTTGCCCAGAGGAGGGTACGAGCGAGGGTCATATCCAAGGAGGAGAGAGAAGGGAGAGACTTTAGTCGAACTGTGTGGAACAGAGTTGTGTTGGAACTCAGTGGAGGTAAGGAACTTGGACCATTGTCGTGGGTTATTTACACAGAAGATCCGGATGTAAGTTTCAATTTCTTGATTGGTTCATTCCGTTTGTCTGTCAGTTTGGGGGTGATAGGCAGTAGATAGGCGGACATCGTATTTAAGGATTCTGGTGAGTTCTTTGGCGAAGGCAGATGCGAATTGTGGGCCACGATCAGAGATGAGGGTATCATGAAGTCCAAAACGTTTGAATACATGGTCAAAAAAGAGTTGGGCAATTCCGTTCGCGTCAATGGTCTTCGAGCAAGGAGCTAGTATTACCCCCTTTGTAAGGCCATGGTCGACCACGACCATGAGGGAGTCATGTCCGTGGGAGAGGGGCAGGTCGGTGACAAGATCCACGGAGAGTTGCTTGAACAGGAGAGAAGAGGAGGATTTGATAGGCGAGAGTGGCGGGGTCGTGGGGTGAGTACGAGCCTTGTTCTGTTGGCAAACAGCACAGCCGGCGATAAAGTTGTTGACAAACACCGAAAGTCCGGGCCACCAAAAGTTGCGTTCGACAACAGCTTTAGTACGAAAGCGGCCGAGGTGACCAGAGATGGGAGAGGAGTGGATAGAGTGGAGTAGAGAGGATCGAGCAGGAGGTGGAACATACATGCGTCCTTTAAAATATAAATGTCCATTGTCAAAGGTCCAATCGGCCAGAGAGGAACGTGGGAAGAGGGGAGTGTTGTCAGATAAGTTCTGGATGGCGCGGAGGACAAGGGGGTTGGTGGAAGAAGATGATTGGATATGACGGGCGAGAGTGAGATCAAGAGCGTTGATAACTGCAGGGTCCGGGACAATGGCGGTGTCGGCGTTGTCAGAGGAGGTGTCAACTTGGTTGTAGCGAGAGAGTGCGTCAGCAGGAGCGAGTTTGGCACCCGGAAGTACCTTCCAAACGATGTCAAAGTCCTGTAAGAATAGAGACCAACGGGCTTGTCGACGAGAGAGTTTGCGAGGATCTTTAATGTAGGATAAGTTCTTATGGTCGGTGATGATGGTGACGGGATGTGGCGTTCCTTGAACATACTGGCGCCATTCGGTGAGGGCGAGAATGACCGCAAGTAGTTCTCAATCATAGATGTCGTAGTTCCACTCGGCAGGGAGGAAGGTGCGGGAGAAATAGGCGCAGGGATGAAGATCACTGTTGGTATCTGCCTGGAGTAGGATGGCTCCAGCTGCAAATAGAGAGGCATCGGTCATGATCGAGAATGGGCGAGAGACATCGGGAATGGATAGGACAGGCCCAGAGGAAAAGGCAGTTTTGAGGGTATCAAATGCTCGTTGTTGAAGAGAAGTCCAGGCCCAAGGTTGGTCCTTTCGAGTGAGGAGGTTAAGCGGGGTGACAACATGGGAGAAGTTAGGGATAAATTTGCGATAGAAATTCGCAAATCCAAGGAAAGAGCGTACACCTTTGACGGAGGCGGGGGGTTTCCATTCCTTAATGGCGGAGAGCTTGACGGAATCCATTTCGATCTTTCCTTGGCCGATGATCATGCCAAGAAATTCGATGCGTGGAACATTGAAGGTACACTTGGAAAGTTTGAGAGATAATCTGTGTTCGCGAAGACGGAGTAGCACACATCGGGTTCGTTCATGGTGGAGTGTGAGGTCGCCCTGGGTATGAATGCCTAAGTCGTCCATGTAGATCTTGAGCCAACGTTCGGCAATCATGTCCGCGAAGATATGGTTCATGAAGGACTGGAAAGTGGGTGGTCCATTACAGAACCCAAAGAACATGACAGTGGGTTCAAAGAGTCCAAAAGGAGTGATGAATGCTCCTTTCCATTGGTCTTCCTCGCGAATGCGGATGTTGTTGAATCCCCATCTGACATTGAATTTGGTAAATATAGTGGAATCCTTCATATCGTCGATTAACTCAGGGATAAGGGGTAAGGGATACGCGTTGCAGATGGTGTGGGTGTTCAAGTAGCGATGGTCCTGGCAAGGGCGAAGCGAACCGTCCTTCTTTGCGACAAAGAAGAAGGGGGCAGCTTGTGGGGACTTGGATGGGACAATCCGTCCGGTCTTCAGGTGTTCATCAATGAAGGCCTTGCATGCCTCTTGTTCCTTTGGGTTGAGAGGGTACACCTTAGCGATCTTGGGAACGAACGAGGGTTTAAGGTCGATTGTGTGGTCGTATGGTTGATGGGGAGGGAGAACATTGTGAGTTTTCTCGGAGAATACGTCTTCAAGGTCAGAACACCAATCAGGAATTTTCTGATCAGGGGGTTTTGCCGCTTGGGTGAGTTCGGTGGACAAGGTGATCTTGTTGAGGTGTTCGCAATAGAGATCCTTCTGAGGGAGGTACTCACGGAGAGACGCATCATCCTCAGAAGAATATCGCTGGGAGAAAAGTGAGGACAGTTCCATGTCAGAGTCACATCCAAGCCATCGGAGTAAGTATCGTTGGGAGGTTAGGTCATCGTTGTCGTTTGAGGTGTGAGATCTGGGGAAGGAGAGTATTGCTCTTCCAGTCAATGTGGGGGTTCTTTGACTTCAGCCAGGGCATTCCTAAGATAATCTGTTTGCGTCCGAGACTGACGACCATAAGGTCTAGGTTGTCGAAGCCTTGTGGTAAAACCATGTGAGTATGGGCCTTCCAGAGGATTGTTCCTCGACGGTTGGGAGTTCCGTCCACATTAAAAGCGCCTATGGGTTGGGGGAGTCGTTTCAGAGGGAAATTAGCGAGGGATAGTAGTCCGAGGTCGATGAAGTTTCCAGTAGCACCGGAATCGACGAGGGCGGTGGTTTCGACGGTTTGGGTTCCAACAAGTAGCTTGATAGGGAAACGGAGAGTTCGTTCATTGGGGGAAGCTACTAGTACATGAGGAGTAGTGGGTGTTGTTAATCCATTTCGTATGGGTTAGAACATTATTAGCTTACATAAGCAGGCCTTATTTCGGCCTCGAAGTACTGTAGTTTTTCTTTAGTGACTACACTATAGTTTTCTACAGG
>JBBPQL010001334.1:0-10859 GCA_038092515.1 Boletus subparvulus | reverse complement strand
AAGTAAGCAGTAACTACCATATATAGAATACGAATTCCAACAGGTGTGGACGCCTCAGGTACGTCCATTGTGATGTGGCGCTCGACTTGCTGGTACTGACCCTTATCTCCAGCTAGCAGTCATGTTTTGACTCATTTCGAGTTGCAGCATGTGCCGCTTGTTGCGCCATCCTTACCATCTCATCTCCCATTGTATCCGACACCATCTCCATCACTTTTGTGGCTCCAATTGCCCTCGACATCTCTCAACGCCTTCGGCTTGCCTATATGGTCTTCTGGCTCGACTTCTCGACATGGTGCATTCATTTCAACTCTGCGCTCGTTCCCGCGGCTACTGGGACACGTCCCATCATGTTCGGCGCCATCGACAACCATTTCATGGTCCTGAACACCCTGAACACCTCTTGACCTCTCCAGTGTGGAAAACTATAGTGTAGTCACTAAAGAAAAACTACAGTACTTCGAGGCCGAAATAAGGCCTGCTTATGTAAGCTAATAATGTTCTAACCCATACGAAATGGATTAACAACATTCATCTCAGGTGTGCAACTAAGCTAATCATGAGATCACAGATCTTCAATGATACCCAAACCTTTCACAGTGACATTAAGAAGGTGGTGATGAAATATATCTGTCCTGGCTATGACCTCTTTCCACCATTGACTGCCAAGACTGATGACGAGTGTCTCACAGCAGTCATGAAGAAGGCTGACGATCTTCTCAGGACCTTGTTGTACATATCTGTGTGGAGCACTTGATGAGCAGGTGCGTCAACATTATTCACATTCTGTTATCTCATCCTGACATAGAAGGCAGGGTAAAACAAGCAATTTCACTCGCAAGGTCCTCATGGATACTGTCCTTGACTGCTTTTATAACAGTTCATCCAAATCCCTCTACCAGTTTCCCGAATTCCAAGATGCCGTCCCACCCAAAGCTTTGTTACTTGTTGCCGGAACAGTAAGCATCCAAGTCTACATGAACTGGAACTATCCTGACACCTGTCTATTTTTTCAAGGTTCATGCAACACTTTGTTTATTCAGAACATCTGGCTTCATTGATGAAAAGACAGACAAGCTTAATTCTGAGAACATTCAAACAGCATACAACAAATTGACCATCCAAATGGCGGCTGTTCTGAAAGATCCTTACCATGGCGAGAAACTGAAATCAATGCTCAGCAATTGGGCACAGTCTGGAATGTAAGTAGTCATTTGATTGAACTATTAGACAATGATTTCACAGCACGCACACAGGATGGGGTATGTCAAGAAGTGTAAACCCATGGCGAATACTCGCAATGAGTTTGCCATTATCTTAGATTGATAGAAGTTAGGCATCGTGGTGTGTCCTCATTTTGGTGTCAAGTCTTGTTGAGAGGGTGTCGTTGTGTCTTCCCCTTGTGTTTTATTGTCATGTGTTTCTGTCATGTTGTGCATTTGTGGTGTCGTGTGTTTGTCATAGTTGATTGCAATACAGTCTTTTTTGATCGAGAACCAGTGCATCCATTACACCACAGTAGGATACAGAACTTACAGTACTGGTTTGGAGCAGAGTACTAGATAGTTCTGTACAGAGCTGTGGTCCATATCACTATTGTATGTCTCTGTACAGAGCCAGCAATCCCGTCACTCCTGTACAGCTCTGTGTCAGTGTTGTGAACTGGACTGCATTGTCAAGGAACTCACTAACAATAATTATGTCCAAATCAGTCCGAATGAGGATACAATACAGTCATCAGAGTCTGTACAGTTATGTCACAGCACTGGAGTGTGGCTGTATAGGGGGGGACCTATCTGTGACACCGTGACGACTGTGATTAATTGTAGTGTACTGTACAAACTCACACAGTACCTTGGGTTTGCAGATGCTGCTTGCCTCGCATTCCCTTATATGCATCTGCCTTCCCCAGTTCTCTGTCAACTAGGATAATGTTATAGTACTTACTACTTGTCAACTAGTACTTTTCAGTGTGTGCCTTGTTGCCAGTGACGTGTGAGCAATGTCCCAGTTATGACTCGATGTGACTTACTGTACTTTTCACACGGGTTGGCCATGTGGGAAAATGTGTCTCCAAAACACGTTCCATCTTTCATCGACTCCGCTTGCTCAACCACCCGTCAGATTTCGTTGGAAATGATACCATTCAACTCACATATGACCAGCAATCCTGTTCCATGTCGACCGATTGAGATCTAATGAGGTTTGGTGATTTCGGTATTTTCAGGTTCGGAGTTCAATGCCACAGAAAGCTACTGACCTCCAACGACCTCGCAGGCATGCGGAAAGGCCAGAAAACCAGCCTAGAGATGCAATGGGCCATTGTCCGACTCTCAAGGATCATTCTGCATGATGATATTAGCATGGGGCTCGATGTATCTACACGCACCATCAGACGAGTACTTTCTCACTTTCAGGCACATGGGACAATCCCAGAGCATTCAGACTCAGCAGAAAAGATGGGAGATGAAAGTGAAAAGAAGCCAAACAGGCATCTGCGAGATGTCGATGTTGAGGTATGTGATAAAGTTGTCTATTGTAGCATGTTCTGAGTCTGATACAAACATCACAGTTTCTTCTCGGAGCCATTCAGAAGTCGCCTGATTCATATCTGGACGAGCTCCAGGAAATGCTGGCATTGTCATGTGGGGTTCAAGTTTCACATGCTACCGTCTGGCGAACACTGTGTAGGGCTGGTCTCACTATGAAAAAGGTATGTATTCAATCAAATTGTTAGTAATTGTTGGAGCTCCTGGGCTTGCTAATCAATTTTATAGATCACACGTGTTGCGGCTGAGCATTCTGCTCAGAAATGCCGTGAGTACATTGCAAGAATTGGCAAATATGAGCCTGAACAGCTCATATTTGTTGATGAAAGCTCTGTTGATCATAGAACAACGTACCATGGACGTGCATGGTCGATTCGAGGAACCAAAGCACAACGCAAGGCATTTTTTGTATGAGGTTGTCGGTAAGTGTATTGTTTTTCGGCATGCGGCAAGATCATCACTAACTCTATCAAAGCTTCTCAGTTCTTCCTGCACTATCTCTACATGATGGTATCATGTATTGCAACATTGTAGAGGGGTCGTTTTGTACCGAAACTTTTTCAAATTTCATTAGAGGTCTACTTACAAAGATGCAACAATTTCCGGCTCCAAATTCCATCCTTGTCATGGACAACTGTAAAATCCACAAGCATCCAGACATCCAGGAAATGATCGAGGCAAGGTAAGTCATATCATGTATTTTCACGATTGTGCCATCATGATTTTATTATTGTACAGTGGAATGCACTGCGAGTTTCTTCCGCCATACTCGCCAGACTTCAATCCTATTGAGCTCGCATTCTCGGCGATGAAATACAACTTGCGCGTAAATGGTGATTATACACGACTGGCGATGACTCATTTGGAAGAAAAAGAGATATATCTCACTTTAGTGCACGCGTTATGTACAAGCACACCAGATGATGTCTACGGGTGGTACTCTCACTGTGGATATGTTTGATTATGTCCAGAAGTGTAGTTTCTTCTCATCAATCAAGTCTTTCCCTCTTGTTGAAGATGAATACATAATCTATAGCACATGGTAGGTTCAGTCTGCCTAGCATTACATGCTGCTTGCATGTGGTGAGGTGAGCCTTTGGATCTGAACATCCACGTCCTAAGGCTCCCACTGGCTTCGTTGTCAGACCTGACCCAATCCAATGGCAGCGAACAAAGGTAAAACCTCATACTTTCTTGAATGGTTTCAAGTTGCTGATGATATGATGATTTTATTAGGTGCGGGAGCAAAACCTGGGACCTGCACATGCTGTAAAGGCAAGAAACAAGGTTGCCAGTACTCACCTGGAAAGCATGCATGTCGGCGATGCATAGGTGCTAGGTTTGAGAACGATTGCATTCCAGCCCCAAGCAATCGTTCCCGATCCACAAGTGCTCTGCCTCACGACCATCAAGATTCAGCAGATGTCACTAAGCCTCGAAAACACAGGTCTCAGAATGCTCAAAGTCAAAACCAACCATCTACCGTAGATTCAACACCACAATCTCCTGATCAGAGCCGCCGTGCCAAACGTCAATGCCAGTCCAGGTCTCAGTCACGCTCTGGATCAAACACTAAGTCACTTACCATTGAGTCTCCACCACCACCTCAGGCTAATGTACTCGAAGCTATAGAAGAGGACAATTATGAATACTACGACTACTCTCCCCCTGATCCCGATCCCTTTTTTTTTCTCAAACCTGCCTGCCACACAGGCGAGCAAGCTTGTGAGCACAATGACCAGTGTTCCATCTGATATGGAGATGGAAGTTGATGATGAAAGTGTTGAGAATCCTGGTATTTCATATTCAGTTTCTAATCCTGATACCAGATTCTAGAGCGGTCTATGACCTTATCTTTACGCTATTCATATTACTCACCTTATCAAGATAAGCTATCTCTTATCTGATGGTCTAGACTTATGACGTCATTCTTATTGCTTATCATGACATCATACACGTATCAGCCAATAGCTGATATATCTCTTATCTCTTATCATACTATACAGTTATGATATTAGGTTCAGTATCAATACATACAAACAGTACTAGATACTATATAAGATGGGCCTTACAGCCTATCTCCCTATCGAACTATCTTGTTCTTTCCTCTCACTGGTTCACTCCTAAGCTCTCCGCTTATACTTGAACCACTTGAACCCTTTGTCACCAACATCCAGAACCTGTCTACGTGAGTCTCCCACTAGACAACTCATCCCTTCGTGTTCCTGCGCTATCGGGGTTATATTCCCGATAGGTTATGAGCCCTGCCTGAAGGCGGTCCGTCATTCGCTAGCTCCGATGCCCGCTATCTTCACGCGTTATGGTTCTTGGTTGGTTACTGGATTGACACTGGCTATATCCATGGTCACATCGGCCATGTCGATTGCCATTGGAGCAGAACCCATTCGGGTTACTGAAGAGAACGATCTCCTAGAGTTCGCCGTTACCTCTGGAGAGTTGGTCATTCATCGGTTACTCCGCGAATTCCAACTTCTTTTTGTCACAGAAGTGAATGGAAACCGATGCTCACTCACGATCGTGCTTCATCTAGAACCACTATCTGAGGTCGGTAGTCCACCTAATTCACCTGTCCCAGAAGAACGAGACCCCTCTTCTTTCCATCCTCCTCTTGTCGTGAATAACGACGAGAACATCTTCTTTCCTGGTCACCCATTCCAGCTTCGTTGTCCCTTGTGCCCCCATCTCTTGGAGATTGGAGAAATTTGTTTTCACCCAAACCGAGGTGTTAACGTGCTTAGGCGATCACCCGAAGACGCTCCTAATAGACAGGAGGTTTTCGATCACCCTTTTGAGTTCTTACGCATTATCCCCGGACAAACTTTTCATCCTCATCATCCTTCACCTCCGGGATCTCCCTCGACTTCTACCCTTGTCGAAGAAGCTATAAGAACTGCGATCGCACAAGAAACCCCTCCTCCATCTCCTACCCCTTCATCATCTGACTCTAGTCATGCCCATCCTATCCGCAGAGATTCCCCAGAACCCTCTCCCATACCAACGCGACAACTTCGTGTATGCCAAGGTAATGGACGAGGTAACAACAGATCTACAAGAGCTACCAGCAGATCTGATTGTGGAGGACGGACTCCCGCCACACCTAGTGGCCGAGTACCGTTTCGTGAGGTTTCAAACACCTCTACTCAACATCGGACTAGTGCGGTTCCACCAGAAAGTGGACACGAGAATGTTCAAATTCCGAGGCATGGCACCAGAACTCATGGAAGGCAACTTTCAAGCTCGAGGGCTTCCAACCCTCGAAGGTCCTGAACTACTTGAAGCAAACCGCGTGGTCTATCCATTCCAGATACGACCATGCGAGACCAGAGTAAGGTCTTTGCACCTTACTAATTCGTTCATGTATAAAAAGGAAACTATTGCCGCTGCCTATGAAGGAGCCGGTTGGGCTTTCCCCACCGAGACTAATCAACATACCCCTCCTGTTCGTGTTCATTCTCAAGGATTTGAAATCATTCGCCGTATGCACTTTCCTCCCACTCTTGTACCATCTAAACTGCTGGAATCTTCTCTCGAACCTAACTGGTTACCACCCGCGGATGTTATGGCCGATGAATGGGGCTTTGTAAAGAGATCAGACGCACCATACCAACACGATTGGAACAAGGCATTTGATTCCTATCATCGATCTATCTTTCGTCGAGACCCAGCTTATAAGTCTCAACACCGCTTACAGCACCTCTTCAAGTCCGCGTCCACTCAAGATGAGCTTGACGCCATATATGAAGGACTTGCAGAGAGACCTAGATGAAGAAGGAATCGACTTGCTGGTCAAAAAGGAGAAGAACGCAGAAGGATTCTCAAACATACTTGACAATCTTCATAGAACCTTCGTTCATCCTTTATGGCCTTTATCTGGTTTTGAAGACGAGTCTTACAATTCTGATTTTGATCCTCCCTACTCTAATTTCTTGAACCTCAATAGCTCTTCGCTTCAATTGTATGTTCCCTATCATACTTGCTATGATGATGTTATTTGTATCCAGGAAGGATTATTTGTCAATTTTTATATTGACAACCCGCATTACTTTGTGGAGATGCATTTCATATTACATGAATGCTATTCTATCCTGCCGTTACCCTCTGGGTATCGAGACAAAACAAATACATCTTCTACTTATCAAAGTAGAAAGGAGATTCGTACTCAGCGATGGTTATCAAGAAACGGGATATCAAAACGGAAGAATTGTCTCTTACCAATAAATCCAGGATTGCTAGGAAATGTTCCTAAGAGGATTACTCCTTCTTTCTCCCTCTTGCATTATCTTGCAAAGACGTTTGTTGACGATTACTTTTCAGATCTCCTCTGAACAATGGCTCTTCCCACCACAGAAATCAAGTTCGACAACACTTTCATTGGTCGTATTCCTGTCCTTCTTGGATCGAAGAATTATGATGTCTGGAGCAAGCGTATCATCTCTATGCTTAGTGCTTACTCTGTTTGGGAGTTTGTAGATGGAACTCTCACGTATGCAGCGCTCCCTGTGGGAGCAGACTTAGCAGATCGTCAACAGAAGTGGAAACTTCTAGACAAACGTATCCTTGGCCTTATGGCCAGTACGATTGACGACTCGCTACTGTCACATGTCGTTTACGACTGGGCAGACCCTGTTACGTTTCCCTCCATCTCCAAATCTCTTTGGGACAAGCTGAAAACTCTTTTCAGCACTACTGGCTTCGCAGCCATTTTTCGTCTATTTAAACAAGTCTCATCCAAACACGTTCGCATCCAACATGCTCAAACAGATATCAATGACATTATGTCACTCTTTGACCAGATGACCCAAGCCGGGTTAGATCTCCCACAAACCTTCCGTGCTATGATCCTCCTCAACAATCTTCCTCCTGAGTACAACTCACTCGCCTCTACTATTGTTCAAACTATTACCGTTGCTAACTTCGATATGCAACACGTCACTGCTGCCATTCTCATGGAGATGGACCTTCGGGCCACACGTAAACCTCTCCATGCTCGGATTTCTGCCGTACAGGAAACTGAAGACCCTTCTTCTTTGATCAATCGGACAAACGTGATTAGACGCGGTCCTCCAAACCAAAATCAATGGAGGAACCAGACCCCCTCTTACCAGAGACCGTCTAATACGCCACATCAACCTTCTTCTGGAAGTTTCCATAATCAACAATCTGGTCCTCCTCGTAACACGAACCAGAACCAGAAGAAAGGAAAAGGTCCAGCCAGGTCTAAACAACCTGGAAAGAATCAGAAGAAAGAATGGTTTAATCAGCGACAAGGTAATAAAGGTAAAGCTCCTACCAGAGCTAATGAACATGTTTCTTTCGCAAACGAGGTGCAGATGGAAGAAGAAGATGTTGACCCTACTTCAAGATTTATAGATCACCTTGAAGATCAGGAGATGGATGATTCGAGAAGCACATCATCCATTCAAGCACATGCCAGATGGGGAGATAGAGAAGAAGAAGACGATGGAATGGGAGTCGCTGGTCCCTCTAACCTTTATCAAGGACGGCCCTTTCAGCCGCTCTTCCTCCGAGAAGCCCCTCTCTGAGGAAGAAGAAATCACTACGGGACCACCACTCAAGACAATGAAAAAGAAGAAGTCGAAGAAGATTTCGTTTTCTCTTGGAGGATTAGCTAGTTCATCTCATCATTTCAACAACGTTGATCTGCTCGATCATGTCCAGACCCTCCTTCCTATTTCCCCTGTGGAATTAGCCGTGGCTTTACCACGAGACCCAGGAGTGCATTTGACTAACTATGCAAGCTCTAAACTTGTATACGGATATGACTCGGAGAATGATGATGACTATTACTTGTATCATGGTGCTTTCGCACTTGGAGGAGATACTGAAGAAGACTTCGCCAGATACCACTGGATGATTGACAGTGGTTGCACCGATCATCTATCACCTTTTTTAGATGACTTTGCACATCTAGGGAACTCGGTTCGACATGCTGTCGTTGCCAATGGTCAAAAAGTTCCCATGTATGGTCCTGGCAAGATAATCATCAATCAATGAATCAAGGGAACAGGACCTCTTGTTCTGAAGGAAGTGTGGTATGCTCCACATGCAGGTCACCGACTTCTGTCGGTACCAACACTTACTAGCCAAGGCTATAAGTGTATAATCAGCGATCAAGAGTCCAGTATCTGGGACACAAACGAGAATTTGGTGATCTGGGCTTGTGCCTCATCTCCAAATAACAATCTTCATTGGTTTCCGTCCGAGTCGATGACTCCAACACGAGGATTGGTCAACTCGCTTGTCAAGGAAGACTCTTATGAACTTTGGCATCAATGTTTTGGACATATCTCCAAGAATGCTCTTCGCCAAGCTCCTTTTCATGTTACTGGTTTACCAACTGTCAACGCTCCTGCCGCCTCTTCCCCATGTAAAGGCTGTGCTCTTGGGAAGATGCATGATCGTTCCTATCCTGCTTCAGGCAAGCGTGCTACTCGTCCTTTGGGACTTGTTCATACCAATCTCATTGGGCCTATGCCTACGGAATCTCGTACTCGCGCACGCTATGTCCTCACTTTCATTGATGACTATTCGGGATATGCACTTGTTGCTTTTATATGCAACAAAGACGCTACTTCGCAGCATTTTCAGGCTATGGTATCCTGGGCTGAAACCTTTACCGGTCACTCACTCACCTCTGTACGTTCTGACCGTGGGGGGGAATTTATGGCTGGGGAACTACAAACGTTCTTCCGTTCCAGAGGTGTCACTCACCAGACATCTGTTCCTCATACACCCCAACAGAACGGTCATGCAGAGAGGTTCAACCGAACTCTGCTTGAAAAAGCTGAAGCCATACGCCTACATGCTTGTTTGCCACGATCTTTCTGGCACGATGCTTGTGAAACAGCATTGCATATTTATAACAGACAACCGATACGTCATCATGATTGGAAGACGCCCGTTGAATTATTCAATGGAGACAAACCTGATGTTTCATATTTCAGGGTTTTTGGAACACGTGCCTATGTCTGGATACCACCCGAGCAATGACAAGACAAGTTGTCTCCTAAATCAGAGGAGATGACCTTTATTGGTTACGAATCAAACACTAAAGGCTACCGCTTTTGGTCAAAGGAAAGAAGACGAGTATTCGTGTCTACCAATGCCATTTTCGATGAACAGGTCTTTCCTTATTGTTCTAGAGATAAAGCCGATGGACATACCCCTATTCCTATCAAAGATGAAAATCTGTTTACAGCACTAGACGACCTACCATCGGACAATACTCGAAATCACAGGGATCCAGAACCCTCTCGAGATATCAATGTCCCCCTACCTCTAGGTATAGGTCAACTCCCCAATCAACCATTCCCACGAGACGATGGACACTCATCTTGACATTCCTCACCTTCCACAACTCCATGGTTTCCACGAACGGATGATTTATCTCCGTTACAGCTCTATGATGATGATACACCTTCTGGATCAGATACTTCTCTTCCACCACCATCATATGCCACATCACCCACTCATCCAGGTGTGAAACGAACACAACCTGAGACAGGACACCGAAGTTCTATTTCGGATCGACATCAGCATAAAAGACTAGATGGTAGATTCTTTACCGATTCGCCTCCAGAAATGGAGAGACAAACAGTAGAACAGGAAAGAATTCCTCCTACTGGCCCTCGAATCTGGCTACCACCTTGACAACACCCTGATGAAACTTTAATCGAGTTTCGCAACCGTCCTCACCAAGATCATGCTACTTTGGATGAACGTTCACTACATCGTCCACCACAAGAAGCAAGAAGATCTGCTCGCATTCCCATACCCAGGTTCATTCCTGACAGTACTTATGGGGATAGACTACCAATACAAATCGAGCAAGATCTTAGAGGACTTGCACCTATTCAGGAGGAGTCTATGCACGTTGAACCACGTCCTACCAACGAGGAAGATGATATTGGGCAGATGTATTCATCTAAATGGATTCGTCATCATTTATCTATGGCTGTGGAATCCACTCATGGTTCTCTTCTGCCGAAGCAGTATAGGGACGTTCTCAAACTCTCTAAAGAAGACCAAGGATTATGGAAAAGTGCCATGAACAAAGAGATAAAATCGTTACATGAGAGAAAGGTATGGGAACTGGTAGACCTACCTAAGGGTCGTCGTACCATCAAAGGGAGATGGGTATTTGCTGTTAAATCTGACGGTCGCAAGAAAGCAAGATTCGTCGCAAAAGGATTTACACAGATCTTCGGAATAAACTATGAAGAAACTTTCTCTCTAGTCGCAAGATTCGAAACATTTCGACTTCTTTTG
>JBBPQL010001333.1:0-10861 GCA_038092515.1 Boletus subparvulus | reverse complement strand
TGAAACAGCTGTCAACGAATGCATCGATGCTGCAGGCCACAAATGGGGACCGTACGGCTTCTCGGCTCCCTTACAACTTTGAAATCGCCTTGCATTAACACGTGGTTGATTTTCAGGCCGCAAAGTTTGGTTGGGGATTCTTGCATCTCTATTACAACCTTGGTGATTTAGTTTCATGGGCCAGGTGCTGAAGGTGTTGAACTCGGTCAGGTTCTGTGAGATCGGGGTACCGACCATTTACCTATTCCCAGTAAGTCAAGAGTCTCGTGTTTTCGCCATCTTGCTGAGGGCTGTACACGTTGGCAGGTGTCAATACATGTTCCGGGTGCATCTCATCGCCCGCTCAGTGACATCGAGGAACTTGCACCTTCTTGCCATTCGAATTTCGTCATACCTCTCACTCAAGCGTGTTGAAATACTTGGCCGGCGCAAAGATTGCGTGCTCTATTTCCTCCATCACTGACAACGAAGCCGAAGAGTTGTGCAAGGTGAAGTTCGAAAAGCTCGGAAAAGACGTCGTGAGTTATGCAGACATTGCACGTCGCGCATGGGAGGTTGGCAGCGCGGCTCTAGCAGGTGAGCGTGATTTGTCTCCCATTCGCCGTTGTCGTCCTGCCGACGTCAGTTTGTCCAAAGCTTCTCGACCACGAGACGCGCGCTCGGATCAGGCACCGCCCTTGTTGACGATGAGAGCTGGCGTTGTCGAAAGCGGTGGATACTGGGGATACCGAACTGGGTAAGTATATATCTGTATCGTTGTGGCCGACCGGCTAAGCGTCTCAGTGTACCATGTTCTGCTGCGCTTGCACAAGCGGCTCCCGCTTGGCTCATTCTTCCGTCTGATCGAGGACGGGGGAGAACGCCTCGTACCTGCCTGCCAGCAGGCTACTCCCAGTGCATGCTCGGGAACAAAACAGGGAAATGCTCCGTGCTTTCTACTATAGTGATGGTAGAAGAGGGACGTGCCGTTCTTGCGCTCTAAGAAGCGAGTCAAATGACGGTGTGTGATGTATTTGTCGACCTCGTTCGTGTTCGTAATCGAGCAAGGTAGGATTAAGCAGCCACGATCAGGTCTGTCGAAGCTGCGGAAAAGCCCTTTTCCGGGGACAATGTTCGCGGCGTCGGAGCCAAGGTGTGTCAGGGGGGTTGGGGGCATTGATGTATGCAAATGATGGACGAGAGCGCACGACTACCTGCAATGCAGCAACAACGGCAAGGTCAGGTCCTTTGGAAAAAGCGTCTCATAAACGGGATGAGTAAGAAAGCAGACAAGGTCAAGAGTGAGTTCAAGATTCCTGACAAACGGTGGGTCATCCTCTTGCTAGAAATACGATCATGCACATGGGATCTCATACCCTCTTTGACGTAGGTTATGGTACATCAAACTCCATACTTTGACAGCTCTCGGGGACTTTGATGGCCTCGATGCATTTGCGCGAGACCAGCACTCAGATATTATGTAATCATCTCTGCGAGCACATGCTCCAACGTCTGTGCCCCGACGCTCCCGTAATCATGATTGTCCAAGGGGGTGCCTGTCAAGGTGACGCAAATCTTCCCCGTGAGCCGGCGGTGACGCCAGTGCAGGTCGCGAAGAGGGAGGGAACTTGTTGGATACTATCGGCGTCACCAATGGGGAAATTGGATTTGATAGAGCAAGCGGAGATATTGGAGGGAAAGCACTGGAGAACATGGGGCAACAAGCTACAGGACCTGTCGAGCCTGGGGTGAGTCCAATATGTCCGGGTAAATATTGGCGAATGAGGGAGTCTCATGCTGCACTTGCAGTTTCATTAACGACATTTATCATTCGAATGACTGATTAACTGATTGTATGGCTGCCGAGTCTTCTTTATGGGCCCCCCAACGGGAGCATCACAATCAAGTAGTCAAAATGGTTTACATTTCATTTCCAATCGGCAAACTAACATCGAGAACGCCCTTGACAAGAAGTGGATACTATCGCCTGGCAGTCCTCCCCACTCTACCCTCAGCACGAAATTCGCTCCATAAACTCCACACTAATGTTACACTGATTAAGATATCATGTATCTCGATGACATGAACAAACTTACGGTGTAGCAGCATGCATCCTGGGTGGGTTCGGCGACATCCTCTAGTTCACGCCCCAGGCTGTCACGTTGATGAGTGCATGTCGGTTGTCAACCTCGAGATCAGACTTACATTCCAATGGCCGGGCAGTGCACCGATAGATTCATTGACATCCACAGAAGGGACGTTGGTTGGCAAGGCGCTGACAACGGCGAGCGCAGCCAAACCAGAGAGGGCAGCGAAGAGAGAGAAACGCATTGTGATCAAGTTGAGAATCGGAAATGTGAGGGTAATAGGCTCGAGTGCTTGGTGGTTTGAGGCCGTAACAGGACACATTTATATCTTTCGGCAAAGTGGTCAATGCACAGTATCGACTAACGGAGAAAACATGTGCTTGCTCATCAGCAAAATGTCAAGGGATGACAGGAATTGCGTCGTCAATCTGAATCGACTCTGGGACGTTCACAAGGCTGCCAGCTAGTAGCGAACTTGAAACAGCGCTAACACTCGACCACAAGGGTAGCAGCGAAATACTCGCCGCAAGGGGGTCGAATCGGCGCGACAGCCACTGGCACTCGTGCAGTCTGGGATAGCAACGATGGCCGCTCCGAGTCGCTCGTGGACATCCCAACAGAAGTAGTCCCGGTCCACACCACTCTTCGTCCTACCCGCCGATAATATCAAGCGATTTGAAGCATTCACCGGCTCAACAGTCTCGGAATAGCTATTCACCATAACTTAGCCTGCCCAATCGCCCTTCCAAAACATGGGGAATTCATCGCATATTCTGCAGACAATATTAATACCGTCACGTTTGGGGACACGTCGACACACACCCGGGTGGGTTTCACCTTGAAGCCATACGTTCCATCGCTCTCTCTCCAGACGACCGGTTTCTCGCAATGGGGTGGGGCTGCAGGATCGCTACCAGAGATCTCCGGGCCCACCCGCCTATATCCTATTCGGCTGTAAGTATCATGTGTTGTCGGATTATAGCGTATCAGGATGGTTTTACTGCCAACTTGAAATCACTTGACTGCAGTTTCAGTCCGACATGCAAACTGATCGCTTTGTCTCTCAGCTACCATTCTTTGACACCACTAACGCCGCACTCGGTTCCTGGAAGCACGACCAGCTCGCAGACACGGAAACATCATTGATGTCGATGGGAACAATCACCAATTCCCGGAACCAGAGCCATCATGCACTCGCCAACTTGAACAGAGCTCTCGTGCGAGCGCGTTCGCGACATCGGGACTTAGCGTTCAAGGATGCCAACAACGCAAGTCTTTGTTTGCTCTCTCACACGCTTATGCCGATCCCAAATTACCGCAAGTCCATCAAGATTTGTCCACCCTTCAACGGCCACATCGCACCCATCGGCGGAGGGAAAAAGTCGGAGGGTTGTCGCGTGTATGACTTGGCGTTCAGGCACCACCATACGCACGGTCGTATTCGTGTGAAGAGCCATCACATTGTTACATGCGCAAAAGCCGAAAATGACGAACCGAGATAGAAAGCGGTCATAACTTGTCTTCGCACCTTAGTAGTGCGCTGAGACCAAGTGAAAGTCCGGTTCTGTCACAAGTGACGGTTAGTCCCCGTTCACGTCTCACAAGTTCGGTAAGACTGGGTAAGTGATGAAACCTTACGGATTGAGAGTCGTCGGTTGGCCAGCAATCACAGGTTTCAGGAGCGGAACCGTTCGTATTGGAAGAGGAGTCGAAGTGGAGAATAGATGTTCTGAAGTTAGGCGAGCTTGCTTGTTTTACCAATAAAGGAACTGCTAAAGGAGGTGATGAACCACGCCGATCTTATCCTATTGATCAAGGTCATTCCAACAGGCATACATGCATCTTCTCCCTGGAAACCCGCACATGGAGAACGGTGACTACAATGGTTCAATACATCGACCGTTTTCCATCTCACTGATAAGCTTCCTAATGCTTGTATTGTAACGTATCGAAATCGCTCACCGACTCTGATAGATATCCGGATGGAAATTTGATAATCTCAACAATGATTCGACACCGTCTATGTGACTCCTTGTATGCAGTGGATCGCGCGACAGATGCAGGCGAGTCTCTTCTCAAAATGGTAAATACCCTTGATGAAGAGCGTTACATGAGCGGACCTTCATCAAGGTGGGTTTCCGGCGAGTTCGTGTTCAACCAGTCCGGTGGTCGTACGTTGGAAACTCCCCATAGATCTCACTCAGACATCTCTCCGCTCCCGAAAATCACGATGAAGCGGCCTCGAACATGGTCCAGCACAACGAAGCGCCTACACCTCTTGCAACCTTCGATTCAGGCACTCCCACACCACTATGGAATTTGTACGCGTTCCATGGGTCACTGCCGGGGAGCTCTAAAAGGTCCTCGCTCGTGGTCGTCGACCGCTTGTTGGACTTGTCGGTCGTCAATGTCGTTCCATCTCCTAGGATAGATGCGTACCACCTTTGATCAGGGAAATGGTACAAGGGCATAAAGCGCGAATTAAAGGACTTATGAAACTCGGGTATGGCTTGGCGTGACCAGGTTTCTTCACGCATCTTCAAGGGGGCGTCGATGGAAATCTCGAGGAGGGGACCGGGGACCGGCCCAGCGCATTTGGCGCGGCCCTTCCTTGATGAAATATCTACACAGGAGTACCGTATCGCCTGTATACGTGCCTCAGAGACGTCAAATAAGTGCGGCAAATCAAATTGAACGCGAGCCTCGGACTTGCGTTGAGTTGTTTGAGGACGGGAGAAAACGGGATGGGGGTAGGATTGTCGACAGGGCATCGTGCGCGTCCATCGTTGGCATCAATGGCGGGTTTTGTCGATGTTGTCGCTGAAATCCCCGGGAAGAGTCCCAATGCGCACAGGTGAAAGCAGAGTACAACCGGAAAATCGGTGAGTTGCATTGGGACAACTTCTCGTCACAAGCGGGATACTGAAGGGCCGACTAGGACGGAGCTGACCTTGGTTGAACTCCCAATCGAGGTTGAACCATAATAACTCAAGGACATCAGCCTCGTTGTCGAAAGGGTACACTGTTGTATCCACACCATATTAGGCGGCGCAAGGTGATAGAGCCGTACGAGAGCAGGAACAGCGGGGGGTATCAAGTATGATTTACATTTCCATACTTTGTTGTTTCGAGACCAGACGAAACCTCACCCTTCCCGCTCACTCTCTTTCCCTTAGACTGCCCATGCGTGATTTGAGAGAGCGACTACAGCAGCCCACGCAAGCCAGCGGGTGGCGATCACCCCCGGTGCGACACCCTCCGAACCGACATCAAGGATAACCCGAACGCCTTGATTTACCGCCCGCTGTGGAGCAGACGTTCCTGTCGGAAGGGATTAGTTCACGGGAAAGAGCAACAGCTAGGCTGTATGGTCACCCGGTGGACACGCCAAGAACAAACATTTTTTTTTGATTTCCACTGAGAATCTTGGCGTGCTGACCTGGATGGTAAAGCCAAGGCTCTTGACTGATGCGAATGAGGACAAGGTTGAATTAGAAGCCTATGGGGCAACACACCATTTGAGTAGGCAGTCAGAGGCTGAGCGGATAGACTGGAACACCCGTCACCGAAGTTGGACAATGATCAACATCTTGCCCGCGAATGGTGTGCACGGAGGTTCTCTGAGATATGCGGTATCTCACCTACGTGGAGGTGGAATGATGGCTACGAGTGATCTCTGGAGGGTGGGACTGCGTGTTAAGCATAGGAGAACCAGGTTGAGGTATACATACATCGCGGGTGAGACCGATTAACAACCTGCCTGTGAACCAGGTGAGGATGGCGATCAACTGCATATCTGCGCCGTGGATCGCCACCTCACCCACCAGGACGCAGAAATCCACGGTTTGTCTTGGATTCGTCAGGTATATATATCCGATATTGAAGTGCGCCACCGCAATCTTTTCGTGACGCGGTACCGAGTTGGAGGAACGACTCTTCCGAGGTGAGCAAGCACCGAAAACACGAGGTGTTAGAACGTGTGTACTGATCTATATCAATTGTAGGGGTATAGGGCATACGAAGCACAGCTTGTTCGTTGACTTTCACCATTGTTCTGCGACGTGTCGCTGATGAATACGTCGTCGCGGATGCCCCATAACAGTGCGTACCGGGGAGATGAAGTTGCATTGATGCTAACCGTCGGACAAAAAGGTCCTCCCCCGGGGATCAAACGCAGCAGCAAAATATGGACTGTGACGTTTACGACGAATGGCGAGTACTATATCGTCGGCGGCGGTGATGGAGTTGGAGTGTGGCGAGTGAAAGACGGTAAACAAATGGCAACACTGGCAGCGCGGCATGTCAACTGTCTCGCAGCGTCAAAGGATGGCCGATGGATCGCAACGGGGACAGAGATCGACTATGCGGCGACTGTGTGGGACGCAAACACATTCGAACAAGTCTCCAGACACGTCGAGATCACCTTTGGAGTCGATTTCTCGCCCGACTCGACTCGACTCGTGGTTGTCTCGGCGGACCGCACAGCTACCGTCTTTGACGTCGCAACCCGCAAACGAGTACTAGCAATCCACCACAAGGATACGGTGAGAGCAGCGAAATACTCGCCGCAGGGTGATCGAATCGCAACAGCCACTCGAGAATCCGTTCGAGTCTGGGACAGCAACGAGGGCCGCTTTCTCGTGGACATCCCAGTAGCAGTGACTCCATATTACAACACTGGTCTCCTCTGGTCAAACAACCACCTCTTTGTGATATCCGACAGTACAATCAAAGAATTTGGAGCATCCACCGGGTCAGCAGTCTCAGAATGGTCAGTTGCCAGTGCCGACCACCTCTCGCGCATTGCCCTAGCGCAACATGGGGAAGTCATCGTATATGCCACAAACGATACCGTCACGTTCTGGGACACGTCAACGCATACCCAGCTCGGTTTCATCCAACACCCACAAGACATATCATCGATCGCACTCTCTCCAGACAATCGCTTTCTCGCAATCTGTGAACACGGCGGGAAAATTACCACCGAAAGTCTATCTTGCATCACTGTCAGTATATATCGTGTTCCTTTGGATCATGCCGGATCTGAACAACTTTCTTGTTCCGCTCATCTCCAAATAGGATTCAATCCCACTGTCTCATCTAGTACATCCATATTTCCAGGAACCTGACATTCTGAATCAAATCGATGAGGCTGCGCTCCATTCATGGAAGCACGATCAGCTCGAGAACGCCGACGCGTTATTGACCGCAGCGATCTCCAACTCTCGGGATACAAGCCATCATGTACTCGTTGGTCGAGCTCTCATCCGAGCTCGTTTACGACAGTGGGACGCAGCGCTGGTCGACGCCGAAGCGGTGCTTGTTACTCTATTCTCACATACTGACGCTGACGTCGATTTACATCAAGGCCATTAAAAGTCAGCCGTCCGTCATTGGCTACATTGCAAAGAGTGTAGCGCTTGTCGGCAAAGGGGAAAGGCACAAGAGCTATCAGGCCTGTGACATCGCATTCGTACGCTTCCATTCATCTCAGCTTAGCTTTCTCCTTCTGGTCAAGGTATGTATTGTTTTCGAACTCGGTTCCCACTCAGTTGCTCATATCCATTAGGCTATCATCGTGTTTATTGCCGGAGAGCACCGCGAGGCGATATCACGTGTAGACGACCTCATCGCTACCGTCTCCCTCAACTCAATCTGCTATGTAGTCCAGGCACGTACACACGCCTCTACCACGCGGGGAATTTCGCTACTGACATTTCCAGCAGGCATATATGTATCTTCTCCTCGGAAACTCGCTCATGGAGCGCAGCGACTACGAGGGTGCAATACAATCGTTCGAGCATGCACGAACCCAAATGCGACACGATGGGGGCCGACTGCTCTTGGTGCTCTCATTGGTAAGCTTCCTAATGGGAGTATTGTAGCGTATCGAAATCGATCACCGACTCTGACAGATATCCGGATGGAAATTTCATGATCTCGACACCACGATTCGACAGCGTCTGTGTGAAGCTTTATATGCAGCGGATCGCACGAAGGATGCAGGGGCATCTTTTCTCAAGCTGGTAAACACCTTTAACGAAGAGGTCTATATGAGCGGACCCATCACCGGTTGGATTTCTGGTGAGTTACATTCACATATTTATTTTCATAATTTCCACTTTTCCGTCAGATTTTACCCATCGGTGCCTCTCCGCTCCCGAAGGGGACAGTGGTGCAGCTCCGAAGGCCACACGACACGATAATTCGCCGACGCCTCTTGCGACCTCCGATCCAGACGTTCCCACACCGCTATTGAGAGAGTGGGCAAAAGCAACATTGGCGAGTAGCGAGTGGAAGCATGCATTGGTTGTCGCTGCCAGCGTGAGTATCTCCCTTTACTCTGGTACCTTCATGGCATTGACACTGACGGTTTGCAGTTCACGCTTCCCAGAGTCACCATTTATCGGGCCGTGTGTGAATGTCTGGAAGCGATCGACCATGTACGGGATGCAATCGAATGCTTCCACAAAATGATGAGTGAATTGGGAGGGGAGGTGTCCATGAGCGGACTCATGACTGAGTGGGCTTCTGGCGAGTTGTGTTATACCTCTTTGCCTGCTATACGTAACCTTATTGATCAGAATTTACCCACCGATGTCTTTCCACCCCCGGGAGCGACGGTGACGCGCCGACGCCTCGCGCTATCCCCAGATCACCGAGCCCCACACCACTTCTGAGAGAGTGGGCGAAAACAACATTGACGAGGGGCGAATGGAAGGATGCTTTGTTTGTCGCCCGCAGCGTGAGTATCTCCTTTCGCTCTCGCGCCCGTTGTGGGATCGACACACTGTTGGTTTGCAGTTCAAGCTTCCCAGGGTCATGATCTACCGGGTCGTATGTGAACGTCTCGAAACGATAGACCGCCCAATGGACGCGGTCGAGTGTTTCCACCAAATGGCGAGTGAAATGGGAGGAGAGACGAACCTCCATGCTGAGCACTCGGAATGGGCCATTGGTGAGTGACCGCACATCCCGTATAGGTGTCTTTGCTTACGTATCATTTCCTGTCAGATTTCAGGCAGCGTACCTTGAAGAAACTGGAGCTTCTCGGAGATACAGCAGTGGAGGCCCAACGATATCATGAGGCCATCTCCTACTATTCAACTTCATTGTCCCTCAATTCCCCCTCCCCACAAGGCATTCTCCTCAAGCGAAGCAAGGCATATTTTTCAGCAGGGTCATGGAAGCAGGCTGTAGACGATGCAAACGAGGTACCGTACATCATTTTTGCCTCATGCATGTCAACCTTGTTCACCTGTCATCATTAGGTGATCACACTCGATCCGTTGTCGCCATGGGGCTACGAGATGAAGCATGCAGCTCTACACAAGGCAGGAGACTTCGACAGTGCAGTTGATGCGCTCGAGACGATGCTCTCGAAGATAGTAGAGTCGCCTGATCCGGACATTCGTCGTGAGTTGTACCCTCGTTACCATGATAAAGATGATGTGTTCACATTATCGACAGAGCATGGCGACCGGTACATCGGCCCATCGAGCACACGAGCAACGATTCGCAAAATTGTTCAACGGACTCTTCGTCATTCGCCACGTGTGCTCATCAACACGACAACCGGTCGTCTGCACAATAGAGCGGAGCAGGCATCTGCATTCGAATCCCTGCCAATCTTCAATAAACTTGTATCATCGATGACGAGGCGCATCAACTACGTCCGGATCAAGCGTGAAGTGCGACAGTTCTTCCGATACGCGATGCTATCGCACACGTGGGAAGAGAACGAACCGCTGTTTCAGGATGTCGTACACGTAGCTGTATACGACCTGGACAAATCTCCGACTCACGATAAGCTGCAAACGTTCTGCAAGATCGTTCGGGATGCCGGATTCAATTGGGCATGGAGCGATACGTGTTGTATCGATAAATCGTATCACTTCGTGCACCAAGAAGCCCTGGCCACCATGTTCAAGTGGTACCAGGGTTCGGCCATGATGATCGTTTTCCTTCGTGGTGTTCGGTCTCTATCGCAGCGCGGCGCTCTTATGAGAAGTATTTGGAATACTCGTGCCTGGACACTACAGGAATACTTTGCTGCCAAGGTCATCCACTTCTACACTGAAGATTGGACTCTCTATCTAGATTTGGAGTTGCCGAACCACAAAGAATCACCAGAAGTGATTTCGGAGATGGAGCAGGCCACCGGGGTGTCTGCACAGAAACTGATGGCACTTCGTCCTGGCTTAACGAGAATTCGGGAGAAACTATGTCTCGCTTCGACCAGGCAGACAACACTGGTAGAAGACGCTGCGTACTCATTGTTCGGCATTTTCTCAGTTACCGGTATACCCGCAACATACGGCGAAGGGGAGGGTTCACTGGGACGAGTATTGGCGCATGTTCTCACCGGATCTGGAGATGTGAGCATCCTTGCATGGATTGGGGAGTCTGGCAGCTACAACAGTTGTCTGCCCGCCCATATCGTAGTCTTCAATGAACTAGCAACGTCGCACCTCCCGGCACCCATTCAGGATGCCGAGATGGAAAGAATGTTCACCGCGTCGCACTCTTCTTCATTCGACCTCGATGTGGCCCTGAGGCTATACGAACGCCTCGACGAGCTTCCTACACCTTGGTTCGCAGCGAGTCGAATGAAACTTCCATGCATCGCTTTCCCGCTCCCAGCTTTTTCACGACACGGCCGCGTTTATCGCGCCAACACTCTTGCATTTGGGATGGTAGAAATCAGAACAAGACATGACCTCTCTCGGATGAAATCTCTATATCTCGTTCATCCCTGGTTGGATACCCTCTTGGAGCGTGAAGATATACAAAGT
>JBBPQL010001332.1:0-10866 GCA_038092515.1 Boletus subparvulus | reverse complement strand
AATATATCACATGACCGCATATTTCACTTTTTCATTTGCGGTCTTGATTATGTAATACGCTATTTCCATATATGGTAGATGAACCCCCAGTCTAACCTGAACCCATTTATGAAAACACTGTAAAATCATCAGGATGTGGGTGTATCTCCACTCCTACATTTACTACATACAACTGGCTCATCAGAATGCGGTTATTCTTGTCCTCATTCCTTCATACAGTCTATGCTAACCTTCCTTGTTGCCCTTCTTGCGTTTTCCTATGCTAACCGTATCTCTCATTCAGTATCTGGCCCTGCAGATTCATGTTCTGTTGACGATGAATCCTTGCACTTTTCCCACCTGTGAATCTGTTAGCAGCTCACACACCTCCATCAGAGTTGGCCCATTCCCTGGATGACATCAATCTTGCCCAGTCAGCCTATCCTAAGCCCCCCTCTCGTCATCATGAGCTCCTCCCTTCCCATCCACTCCATCCTTCACCCTTTACCACTCTTCCTCTTCATTCCCAGAACCTTCACACACTCCTGTCTCGTCTATACAGGATCCATCTCCTCCACAGTGTTCGCATCCAAAACTCCACCCCAAGTCAAAGCTGGATCTAGTCAATCCAGCACCTCTCAATCATCCAAGCCCTCCCTCCAACATCCAGAAGCACAACCCACCCCCGGACATGGCACTCAATACCATCTCTTGTGAGTCACCCCCCCCTCCCTCCCTGTCTATATCCAACCATCCTCCCACATCCTCAGCCAGTTGCACTCCCTCTGGCAAGAAACGCCATCACATCAACACTGCAGGGGAACACTCCCTTGCTGACCTCCTCATCACCAAGTCCGCCATCCCTGGATCCTTGTTCCTCCCACCTCTGGCATCGTCATCTACTGCCCTCCAGACACACAATGTTGACATGTCTCCACTACCACCCTCTGCTAATGAATCCCCTGCCGAGTACGATAATGACTCCATCCTCGATCAAGCTGTCAGGATCTGTGATGCCAAACCAACCGTCAGGCATGGGTGACAGACAGATCCTCTCTGATCTTATCATTGATTTTGCCCATTTGTACATACCATCATGAATCGTTCCCTGTCTTGTTCATCCAATTCTCCATATTGACATATTCCATATTCACCTTGTCCCCCCCAATATGTCTTTTTGTAACTTTGAATTTCATGTGTTCATGTCCCCCCCTCTCTCTGAGTCCATCATTCGCACTTCCAATCTTAATAAAGACATTGAATTGGTGTCATGTGGTCTGCCCACCATGTTTGTGACTTATGATCATGATCTGGCCTTCTCCCAGAATCTCAGTGAGCCCATGTCTCTTATATTTGGCACCAGCATCTGGCACACAGTACCTGGAGTCCGACACAGACCCAATGTAGGTCTCTCTCCTTTTCCTTTTCCCATTCCATGTGACAGTTCTGAGATCCTCACCCTAACTGACCCATCAACCGGACCCACCATCCCCTCTCCTCCCTCTCCACCTTTTCATGTCTTCCCATCCTCTCGGTCCTGACTCTCTCCATTTCCTTTCTTCTTCCAACCATCACAGACCCTTGACAATGTCACCCTGACTGCCATCACCCTAACTATGCCCCATCCATTCAATTCAATTCAATCAGGTATTGACCACATCCTTTCAAGAATTATGGAGGACATGAGTGCAAAGAGGGCTTCCAGGGCCAGCACCATCTTAAATTGCTCAATCTCATCTGCTTTGGCATGGGCAGTGGATTCAAGTACCACCTTGAGATTCCTTAGGTTAGGTTAGGTTAGGGAAAGTGAGCTGGCGAGTGGGGTAATATCTCAAGTGATGAGAATAGCAGGCAACAGGGTGAGGGAATCTCTTTGCCTCAACCCACCTGTTTTGAAAAGTCTCATCAGACCTGCTATATTTCGAATGACGTTTATAGATCCATACCCTTTATAGATTCTGAAATGGGCATGGACCAAGGGCCGTCAATGGTAACAATAGAGTAAAAATAACAATGCGCACCAAAAGGGGAACAATACCCAAGGGGGCACAACACAGAATACTGAAATTAACTGCAGATCTCTCTGGGGCTTCTTTTCACATGTCATCCATAAAGAGACAAACAAATGTCCTATTATAGTTACTCTAGATGTATTCTCATGAGTAATTAAACCTAAATTCTAATGAATTGCCATTTACACCCTGCTAAATGTCCTGCTGACATTTTCACATTTTACACAAACCATCAGTTCTATGTGTCTATATTCAATTGTAATATACTTGACAATATACTGATCAGTAATGCTACAAATAATTCTTTGGTGTTAAATTTATATTGCATAAAATAAATTAAAAAGAAAACTATTATATTAGACATGCTAATTACACCCATGTACTAATTAATTGTATCTATATCATAATCACAAGTCTATACTTCATACAATATAACCATTGCACCCATTATACAACAACAATTTTGGGAAAAGTTTTCAAAAGATTGAGCCTGTTTCTACATCCATATTTTTTTTTCCAATGGTTGTTTCTTTGCTGTGTTCAACAGACAGACACAGATGCAGAGGGTGAGGAGAAAGGGCAGGAAGTGCACAGCTGGATGGGTATGGATGGTGTGGGGAGTGTGGAAGTGAGAATAATAAAGACCTTGTGTATGAAAGCAATCCAAGAGACACCATGGGGTCTGACCTGTCCTCAGTCATGAACCCTGATGCCACATTCAAGTATTTAGTCACCCAGTGTGCCTTGAGCTTGAAGGTCTGAAGCAACATGAAAATATCATTGTTAGTTGGCTGATGTGATGCATTCTGTATGAATGTCTGAACTGCAGTGACAATTTCAATAGCCTTTGTTATGATTCTTTTCTTTTACATAATGCTTGTCTCTGACTCGCTCTTTATTCCCACTTCATACCGTTCCTTCGGAATGCCTTCCACCTAAACGCAGCTTCTCTTCTACATGCTGCACATGGTTCCATTATCCCATTTCCATTTACCCTTTATGGATGTCTTTCTTTTCCCATGCATTGCCCCAATGCAGCCTCACTCCATCTATCGCACAGCTTAGCCTTCTCTTTATATCCATCTTGGCCTTAGTGCTATGAACACTGCTTGGTCTGTGCGCCACATGCCCACCTATTTAAACAACAATACTTCATGTATTCTCGCCAACTTTAATCTACTTGATTCTCCCTTGTCATCTGGATTTCTCTAAGTCTTCATGCTACTTTTGAGTGCACGCTTCTTTGTACCTTTGTCCTTGAACTCTCTAAGCAACCGATTGTTGCTAGGAGTTGTCATGGAAGTCCCTGACACCCCTTGCTCTTGAAGACGTCATTCAAGAACCCTTGACCCTAGTCTTTTCAAGTCTATGTTTGCCTCTACCTAAGTCAAGCGTAACAGCCTTGGAGCTCCGAGCATGCTCAGCAAGACTGTGAAGGACATAGAGCATCCCTGGAATCTGACTGAAAGGCAGGTCATGCTGTCCAAGGAACACTTCCTTGAATGCTGTCCAGCTGTACATTGCCTGGGCTGTGATATGGGCTTGTGAGTGACAATGTGAATGGGTTGATGATGCCTTGAATGCCTCACCTTCTGACATATCAATGTCTGTGCTCTGAAGATGACGCACAAAAGGATTGATCTGTGTGGTGTCCTCACTGTCTTCCTGCCCTGTCATTTCCTCCAAGCGACGCTTGGTGGCCTTGCTGCCAGCTTGACTCTTGGTGCTCTTTCTCTTGCCTTTGGCCTGGCTGCAATGACTTCCTCTTCAGAGGAGGAGTCAGAGATCTGGACTGGTGGTGTACAGAATGTGAGTGAGCATGGTGTGTGCAGAGTATCATAATGCTATGCTGGCCTATGGGAGCGTCTGATGTTGTCAGAACCTGTTTGGGGTTATGTGTCAGCAGGCATAGTCTTGCGCAAACCTGCGCTGATGGACAGACATACCACGTTTGGAGGGGACAGATGGTCCAGCCTGAGGGGCCTGATCCATCTCTACATTGCTCATATCAACAAATTCTGCTGACTTGAACTGGGACTTCTTTTTCTGTGCCTTGAGCTTGCGAGAGAGGATTGCTTGTGCTGACTCGACGACCTTGACCTTCTTATACACATTTTGTAGTGCCTTTGCTTCCACTTCCTTGGCTGTGCATTGGTCAAGCTCTATGTTCCACAATTGCTTGCTATCATCCTTGTATGACTTGGACGCATCAAGTTGAGCAATGCGGGTGGCGGTTGCTGCATCCAAATATGCCTCTGTCTCCTCTGTGGTCATTGCAGGTACCTTCTGAAGGTGTTATATCTACCTTCATGGTGGCCTCTCACAACTGAATGAGGACATTGCGCACAAGACCATGGAACTGTGGTGTGTTTAAAGAGGAAAGCTGTTCAGGAGGGATGATGTGAGTGCTGAGAACCACCTTGAGGTAGCTCTGGATGGCCAGCAATGCACTGCACCTTTGTGACAGGAACAACACATAGATCTATCATGATTTGTTGTTGGTCAGCTGATCAGCGCAGGTTTGCACAAGTCTGTGCTGCTCATCTCCTTGATTTTGTCAAGACCCAATTTCTGCTTTATGAGGTGTTCTATGGCCCGAGTGTGGTCCATCCACATTGGTGGGCACTGCTCAAGTCCAAATACAGAGAGTGGTTCGATCCAATGGATGACCTAGAAACAATCACATGAATCATATTGTAAATGATGAGTGATGTAGCTTACTTCATGAATGGCATCCATGATGGCCTGTGGAGGCTGTTTAGGAAAGCCTTGTTGGGAATTGGGAAAAACTTGAACAGGAGATTGGGGTGGAGAGCCTCAAACATGCCCGCTTGCAGGGCATGCAGTTTTGCTGGCATTGACTGCTTTACTATCGCCACATTTTTGCTTGGCATTGCTATAATTGTCAGCTCACTCTCTGCATGCTCAATCACTTCACTCCAGAATCCCTTTAGCTTTCTTGTGTATGCCTCCTCCTCCACTTCAATGTCGGACCCAAAAAACTCCATTGCTGGCAGGAGTTTCTTGCCATCTTTTGTAAAAGCTTTGAGCATATGTTTTGTGAATGCCCCTGTCCATGTTGCAAAGTAGTTGCTGTCAAGCAGCTTTCTTGCCATTCTTGGGACTGGCTTCTCCAGTACAGTTTTGAACATGGCATATTGATGGAAAAAGCCCGCAAGATGGACATTCTTGTTCTTTTTGACTATGTCAGAGAACGCAATGGGAGCAGCAAGAAAGTCTAATATTTCTGATGACTGTTTGATGAGATGCACCATGAGCTAATATTATAGATGTTGGTCAGCAAGATCACAATGGATAACCTGCAGAGACTTACACCGATGCGATCTGGAAACCAATTGTACATGGTGCAGATGGACAGACCACTGACCTTGATATTGTCACGATTGCAGAAATGATCATGGTGGAAGATTTCAAAGACAGCACTGAAAAATACATCATCATGCAGGATCCGACCCAACATTTCCATGTTTCTGATCTTGCCTGCCTCACCGACGCTCAGGATTGTAGAGTCAATGTATCTGCGGTGCGCCTCGGCAGTTGGAATGTCAAGCAGAATGTTCATTATGGTATTGAGTGCATTGCTTTCGCTGTCCTGGTGGGCAGGCAAGATGATGTTGGATGCAATGTGATGTTTCAAAAGTGGGGCTTCTGGGTGATTGTTGATAAAGTCTGCATTGGTGCAGGTTAGCACAAATCCATGTTGGGTGTGTTATGCTTCCATCTACCCTTGTCAAGGAAGTGCATTAGCCATACACCTCCATCATCAATAATACAGGTTGATTTGTCAATCGCTTCCTGGTATATGTCTGCAAGCTTTGGTGAGCGCCCCTCTGCCAACAGTTCCATCGTTCACTTCCAGTTGTTGTATGGCATCACCCAGTCAGATTTGTGTCGCATGTAGTGGAATCTGTGGTTTCCATTATATAGGAGTGAATGCGACTTTGTGGCACTTGGCTCCCATACTGCCCGGTTTGTGAAGGGGGTGCTCTGTGCTGCAATGAGGGAGGTGACATCAATATCCTTCTTGGAAACACCAAGATCCATTGCGTTCTCCAGCATGCAATTCTGGAGTCCGTGATGTTCCACTCCCTTGATGAACTCCTCCATGAACTCGTCATCAATGTCACGCAAGTTCACTTCCATGTGTTTCATTATTGGGCCTCAGCCCAGGTCCATCTCGTCCATGACTGTGATGAGACCATACCCAAGAGTGGCCTCTTCCACCAAAGCTTTGATATGGTCAACTAGTGTTTGCACTGCCCTGCTTGCCACATTCTTGACTGTGGGTTCCTGTGTATGCTCTCGTGTGAGCATATCATTCATGCGCACACAGTGTATGCTCAGCTTACCATTGTATTCTCTTCTTTGGTCTGGATGAAATGTTAGCAGTATGGATTTGCACAAGGCCATGCTGGCTTCCTTACCTTGACAATCCTTGTGGACTGGTGATGTGCATGTCAGTTTAATGTTTGACTTGTCCAGGATAATACTCACTCTTTTCTTTCCTTTGGTACCTTCTGCACTATCCTCTTTCTGTTTGTGCACCTCCTTCTTTTCTTCAGCCTTTTGCTTTTTTTTCATCCTGTCTTTCTATGGCCTTCTGTTGCTTTGCTGCCTTGCGGACCCAAGCAAGCTTTGCCTTCTTCTGTTTGGCAATGTGTTCCTACATATGCTGGTTAATGACATGGATTATCGCAAGGCTGCATTGCTATTGTTGTTGTTCACCTTCAGGGATTGAACATTCTTGAAAATGATTTGTTAGATGGTATGCAACATATGCAGTCTGACAATGAATGTATCATCACATACCTCTTCATCACTCATATCAATGTCATCAGGATCACTGTTGCTGCCATCAATGTCACTGTCTTCTTGTCCAGACTGGTTCTCATCAGATCCGTCAGATTCCATGTCCCCTGTGGCCTTGTTGTTGCTCTGTATCAACATGCTCAATGACCAAAGGGTACTACATATGCATAGACAACAATAACATACCATTGCATCGTCACTTTCAGAACTGCTCTCAGATGGTTCGTTCATAGCTTGCATTGCCATGATCTTTTTCAACATCCATTTCCTGCTGATGGATACTGTTGTGTGAGTAATGTTGGTCTGAAGACAAGACAATGTATACCTACCTCAACCTGGGTCTGTATGAATGGTATTCCCATGGTAGCACAGATTTGTGCAAGACCACACTTCACTCACCTGCTGTGCATTCATGGCATATGCCATCATGGCCTGTATATTATTTCATGAGCACCATGATCACACTCTACAAATATGCCAAAAAGAATTACATTTGCCTTGTTGATGGCATCAGTCAATGCTTGTGGTCTAGTAGACTGTGAGGGAGTGGCGTGAGTTTGTGCAAGACTATGCCACTCTCATATTGCTTACCATGATATCAAATCTGTGGATGTGGGTGTTTGTATGAGTGATTGGAACAAATCCAGAAATGGAAAGCAAGATCTCATACATTTGTTGGGATTGTGGGTTGGTTTGTTTGTTTGTACTTGTTTACACTGTTCCAAATTAGGAAGGTGGTGGTCCACAATGTCTGGATGAGGTTGGGTTCAAAGGACCCCAAGAGGCCTCCTGCCTCCACTGTGGCATCAGCAGGGACCTGAATGTCCACAGCGCTCGCATGTCAAACATCACTCAGGATGGTCGCAGCTGAGCCCATCGGCGCTTGGTCCATCATGGAGGTCACACTGAAGATGTTCCACTCTGTGTTGCACAAGACCATGCTGCCTAACAAGCACTGCATCACAGGTGGCCCGGAGGAACAGGGCGTCGAGCCCTACATTCTGGAGGCATTTGAGTATGCCCGCAGCTTGTACGATCCCGACAACCTGCTCCACCCCCTCGCCCTCCTCGCATCCATCGCCTGTGCAGGCCTACTGCCCGCCATCTTTGCCAGCGATGTGGATGTGAGGGAGAACAGGCCTGCAGTCCAGGCCCACTTCATTGGCTACATACAGACGCTGGCTTGGGTCAAGAGGGTGAACAAGAACAACGGAAAGGGGTGAACGACAAGGAGGTCTTCGTTCACATGCTCACATGGTACATCATCTGTCTTTATGACTGCGAGTCCCCATCTTGCTTCAGACTCAAGACAAGACAACGAACAATGTGAAAGTGATTCACCAAGTATAGTGAGTCACTCCCAGACACACACATGAGACATCCAGCCTCATTGCCCTCCCCCTCCCTTTCAGATTCGAAAGGGGTCACCACATTTTTATTGTGTCAACTAGGTCTTGCAATGCTGAACAAGGGCACAGCCTTCACAGGCCAGTCTGTGGTCAGAACGTGGTCCCACTGGCGCCCACTGCCATCATCTCATTGCACGACATTGTCGTGCAATGACTCAAGGGTGATACCAAATATGGCGGTTACGACACAATACAATACATTATGGGTTCGAGTACAGCAGACCAACTCAGCGAGAATGGCTATCTCACACATCACAGCGAAGGCATGGCCGAACCATCTGGATCCAGTAGGGAAGGCAGCAGTTCGAAGTGAGGTCAGAGGGAATGGGAGCAGAACATGCCTGAGGTCCAATATGTGAGCGTGGACACTCTGCAAGGAGGCCACAAGAGGAAGGTCTCCAGGGCATATTAGATTGATGATGTCCTATAGCTACATTGCAACTCAATTGTGTGCCCAACACATTTTTCCCATGCAATGAAATGTGCAAAATGGGAGTCATGGCAACGAGGGGGGAGGAGCTTGTCCATGAGAGCAAGCGCATCGAGGCCAGGGCCAGCGCTGACAATGCTGACCAGGACATGTTGAGTATGGTAATTGCGCACTAATTGTGTCAGCCACATTTTGGCGCATTGTTGTTATGTATCATTGTTATTGCGTTGTTCCATAGAGCCTGCGAGTCCAATGTATGCTCTCTTCAGTTTCTGACATTGGACGCCAGGTATGTCCCTAGCGCTTTATAGCTTTATAATATAGTTTCTGACATTGGACTCCGGCTGTCTGATCCAGCTGTCTAACAGGTTATGAGCCCTTCACCCTAAACTCTCGCTTTAGACTCGCATTCTAGGCGATTTTATTTTCCCCAATTCGAAACTCCACTACATCCACTTTCTGGACACTTCATTTCGCCCCCATTCCTATCCATGGCCTCTGAGCAACACAATCACCACATTCAGCCTCTCAATGGCAACAACTACACTACCTGGAGCGAAGAGATGAAGGCCCTCCTGCGCTCCAAAGGCCTGTGGCGACTCGTAGATGGCAAAGAGACGCGCCCCAGCACACCTGCCAAGGAGCAGGAGGCCTGGGACATCAAACAGGACCACGCTGCTGGCAAGCTGATGCTCAATCTGATGCCAGATCAATGAGTTCACATCCGAACTCAACAGGACGACCCCACTGCCGCTTGGAAGGCACTGCTCTATGTGCAGCAGAAGGCCAGCACTCGCTTCGTCACTTATGACAAGTTCTTCACCATCAGAAAGCGGCCTGAAGAGTCCCTACCTGCCCTTTGTGCTCGAGTCGAGCAGGCCATGGCCAGCATTCAGCAGCTGTGCCCAAGTACTTTCACTTTGAATGACAAACTGAGTTGTATGGCTATGTATGATGCATGCTCTGGGTGATGCATACAAGCATTTCAACTCGTCGCTTGCCCTCCTCACTGATCTCGACAAGGACGGGGTGAAAGCAGCGTTCCAAACCGAAGAGATCAATTGTCACCCTCGCCATGATCCCTCTGCATCCTCTGCACTGTCCGCATCCACCTATACATGTTGCTGCAACCCAGCTTCGTCCTGCGTGTTCTGTGACAAGGCCGGACACTCCCAATGCAAATGCTATGCGCTGCAACGCGCCAAAGATAACTACAAGTCTTTGAAGCGCTCTGGGAGGCGGCCCAACCAGGCCAATACCACCTCTACTACTCCAACAACCCCAATGACGACGTTGACAGCAGATACTGCCAATGGGGCCGCTCAGAATGTGTTCAATTGATCCCTCTGATCTCCTCTCGCCGCTCCAACTCGATGCTGACGTTGATTGGAATGCAGACACGGGGGGGCCACTTCTCATATGAGGCCTCATCGTCATTGGCTGCGCAACTACACCCCGAAACGTGTTCCCATTAAACTTGCCGACAATACTGTCGTCTACTCAGCTGGTGTTGGATCAGTGGTGTTCCATCCGAATCTGGAGGGAAAGAGGGGAAGAGCGGTCGAGTTTTCCAACGTGCTACATGTTCCCCACCTCCGCAATAATTTCCTGGCTGTCCTGTATTTAACTCTGCGCTCATCCTTCGTTGTGAATATCAATGCAACACACATGTCTTTTGCTCGCTCTGCTGGACCACCACTCATCGTTGCCCCCATCAATGATCACAACGCTGCATTCCTGGATGGTGTGACAGAGGCGATTACAGAGTTTGCGAACCCAGCGACCACTCTCCCACTCGACTTGTCGCGTGTGCAACTTGACATCAAAACCGCACCAGATCCAGTCTGTGAGCCATGCCTTGCTGGCAAGATGCACGCAAACCCGTTCCCAAGTACCTCCTGGCGCGCTTCTCGCCTCCTGGAGCTCGTCCATTCTGATGTACATGAAGTTCCCTATCGCTCATTTGCTGGATTCCGCTATTGGGTCACATTCATCGACGACTACTTGAGATATCGCTTTGTGCTGCCTATTCGTGCCAAATCGGAACGTTTTCGCCACTTTCAAGCAGTTTAAGGTGTTTGCAGAGAACCAGACGGAGCGGAAGATCAAGACGCTGAGAGATGACAAGGGAGGGGAGTATATGAGCAATGCGATGCTCGAATTCACCAACGAGTCCGGCATTGAATGCCAGCATACTGTTCGAGCG
>JBBPQL010001331.1:0-10872 GCA_038092515.1 Boletus subparvulus | reverse complement strand
CGTTCGCCTACAAACGCGAATGCGAATGCTGAAACAGCGTACGCATTCACGTTTGTATGCAAGCTAGCACGGTTGCACTCGGCACGTACCTGTGGTACAGCCTAGCTATCTGCTATTAATTCCTTTGGTCTCTGTAATATCTATTAACTTGACAATGTGTACTTAGACTATACCTGAGTGAAAAAATAAGTTGCACGGATGAAGTTTACAAAATTGCGTGCGCTGTGACTAATAAAAAGTCGTGCACTGCAGTTAAAAAAGTCGCGCAGTTAAAAAAAGTCGCGGGAATTTATTGGCACTTGCAGCTCCATAGCTCACTGCTCGGAATGGCGGACATCGATACGAGACGTGATGTCTCTTGGCCGAATTCTCATTCACCCTGGACCGCCAAGATATGCAAACGGGTCCATACTAACGTATGTAGAGGCCGACATGACGTCGACGTCGCGCCTCGCGCCACCCCCCTCACCACACACTAACGATGAACAGATCTGTGCACTCTTTGTCACACCGGGATCAACAGGTCCACGTGCGGTGGACCGAATCGCAGCTGATCAGCATGATCACTGCAAATTCAGAATGAAAGTATCACTCGCTGACCGGTTTCTACAATAGTCATGCATCTTCCTAGAAAAGCATTTTGCACCACAGAACCGATGCGCAATTGCAGTACAGTTTTAGACCATCCCTACATTTCGTACACAGCAAAAAAAAAAAAAAACGGAAGACGAAGTGTTTGCATGGGTAAAATAAATATCGAGTCAGCATTCATAAATACCCGTCCTCACCCACTTTCTACACCAAAAGTGCCCACTCAAACTTGACGCGTACTATCTCTCATCTCGAGTCGAATCACCTCCGAGTCATCCACTTCACCCTCCGCCACCTGCTCCTCCACCTGCTCCGGAGCAACATCCGCGAACTGAATCGCAGACACGGCCGCATTCCCACTGGAAACGGTTTGCGACAATACACCGAATCCAGTATCAACCCCCTGCCAATGACCACGGAGGTCCCGGTCATACAGCTCTCGCACGCTGATAATGAACCGAGGTATTATGGGACATAGAGCTATGTAAGAAAGCAAGAGCAGGATAAACTGTAAAGTATTGCTTAGTGTAATGGCATTTTGGAGCCAAGCCATAGTGATATTGTAAATTATGTTCCTATAAGTCCATAGTGTTTTTTTTTGCATGTTGTTGAGAGTAACATGGTCCATGGATGGGAAAACGTGATGGTAATGAACAGAACTGAAAGAAAGGAGAGAGGGAAGACATACGCAAGGAAATAAACAATTCCATCTCTCACAAATAGTTGCATGTAGTGGTTAGGCTGCCACTTCTTGGTTGCTTTGTACATCATGACTGACTCCTGCAAGGTTGAGGCAACAGCAAGAATTAAAAGCATGGCACCAAGAACAAGTCGGAGAGCCATATAGCACCACAGCAGCAGTAATGGGGGACTCCCAAATGAAATATTGCAAAAAGCTAGACCAATAACTTGGACAACAGTGACTGGAGAAGAAGGTGGTAGGAGACAGGGGGCTTATCTGAGATTCCAGTTTAGCTTGTAGTTTAGCTTGAGACATACCTGAAAGATAGGTATTGGGATTGTTGTAGACACCTACATCAACAAATGCAAGAATAACTTGTGGCACATAAATGAACAAAAGGCAATAAAGGACCCTTTTGGATTGATTCCACATTGCATACACCCGCAGGATCATGACCACTGTAATTTACACACATGGTGGGGGGAAGTGAAATCAGGGAGTATAGTAACTCACAATCAGCAGCAGTGAGAAATATAGGAAATCCCCAATTAGCCACCAGATAGATTGCAGTACCTTCAGAATGCCCATGTCTTATACTGATAATATAGAGGGCAGTAAATTGGGTGCTTACACCTATGGAGTGTTATCAATACAGCTGACAGTTAGAATGTAGATCCATACATCTACCATAAGACAATTGTTAAGATGTAACACACAAGACACAATACAGAATAGCTCACTTTTGCTAGGCCAGGGTCACCAGGCACAAAGGTGCTACCAACTGAAAATGTATCTGATCAACTTGATTAATTTCTGAATTCAACTCTGAACACACCAAGGTCACTAAGACTTGAGAACATATTCACTGTTAGCTGTGTAACATGACACCATTACAGCAATAATAAACCAACATAAAGAAGGAAAGACCCAGATATCGGACCTACAAAATTGTCAGTTCACAATACATGCAATGGAGTAGCCTCTATACACACCAGAACATACACTGTGGAGACCCAAGTCCAGGGTCTGTGCTGTGAGACCATACTAAGGGACTTGGTGCTTGGTTGATAATCCTTGCTTCCTCACCCAAACATATTGTATCTTTAAGCAGCATTGTCAGCCAACCAATGAGATGTGGAGAGCAATAAAAGTTGATAATATACCTCTCTGGAAAACATGAGGACTGCCAGTCAAGTGGTAGGATTTCAATTCTCATTTCAGTTTTAGAAGAATAACATGCACGAATGTACTGCTCACCATAATCATATAAGATAACAGTAATGACAACGACTGTGTAGGTCTATAAGATCAATAATTGAATAGAGGTGAGAGCGACCAAACCTGCTAAACAGTCGTTCATCCGGAGAAGCTCCAAAGTGGACTGTAAGTCGGACGACATGATGGGAATGCTGGCAGGGATGAGCGGCCAAGTGAGGAGTGGGTGGTTGTAGGTGGTTCAGCCTTGGGGATCCCTGGCAGTTGTCGCCTATCCAAACTTTAAATATCTGTTTCAAGAAGTATTTGGAACAATCATTTATGTACGTTCCTCGGACGTCTGACAATGACATGAGATGAGATAAGCGTAACATGGCGGAACTTGAAGGCAACGCGAGAGCGTCTTCGTTCTTGTGCAGAAGACAATTATTGCGTACACGACACTGACACTGAACACGGGACGCAACTTTGCGGTGCAAAGACAGTTTCGTTCAGGAACAGGAACATATCACGTTCCTGACAAAGGAAGAAGCCTTGAAGCTATGTCGACTTTCATTTTTCTACAAGTCGATTATTTCAAGGCCCTACTGTGGATCGAAAAGGCTAGATAGTTGTCGATGCTCATTTGAACATCGTCGCTGATTGATTATTAACGCTCCTTCCATGTTTACATTATGAGGGACGACCTGAACCCAATGATCGGGGGACTGATTCGTTCTAGAAATCCTCCCTCGAGCGAGCCACATCAACCTATAAAAAGTTGGGGTAATGGCACGGTAACCAGAAATTGTATCGATGACGAATATTAGCAGTGCCCCACCACCAATGACACAGAACTCACCGTGATCGATCATCGGTCATCCACGAATACCTCACGTCAGCGGAAGAGCTGCGGAGGTGATGAGGAGAACCGCCCAGGCCATTGCTTCTACCGGTGATATGAGCGGTGATCATCAAGAAGCGTGTTGTGGCATTGAGTGGGCGAACATTGTCTGATGGTTACGCACCTCCGGGTTAAGCCCAAGTGTCAGGTCCATGGTGGAACCGCGGGGTGGCCCGAGTTAGGAATATGAAACGATTGATTCAAGGGTCATTGCGAGCCTTCACAAGTTATGAGCAGGATCACCCTCTCTTGCGTCCCGAATAGAGGTATACCCACCTCGTGTATGCCTCTCCGTTTGATATCGTTATAGACAATCGCCCTCTATGCATGCTCCGTCTATGCCCGCAGCCGGTCGAAGGGTAACATAATTTGGCTACTGTTTACGCCGTTCGTCCAAGACACGGTGACTGGAAGTACCCAGGTCATCAACGGGTAAGCTGAGAAGATGAAAACTCACGTCGTGCATCAGATGTTCAGCATCAATCAATCGCATCATGGCACTGCCAGAACGCCCTATTATTCCCGCTGCAGTAGGAGTCCCCCCAAACGCGTTTTGGCGATACGGTGCAGCAACGTACAAACACATACAAATAGCGTAGTTGGATTCTTCCGACCCGCCGGCGGATCTGTCCTTATCTATGTCTTGCTTTCGAACACTCTTGAGACAGTGATCTCTGTGTTTTTCTGTTACGAGTCCCCTCCGTGAGTGTCGACGTGTGTTTTTCGCCCCATGGTTTTCTGATGGGCTTTTTCACCATTTTTTTTTTGCCTTCCGCACACAGGATGTATTGATGCATCGATCATTTGCGTCGACGGACGCGGTTCCTGTCGATGATGATTTCGCTCACCAGCACGAAAGGGCTGCGGGTCCGTCGAGTGTTTGGGCCCGTGCTACCCGTGCCTTTGGTGACGACGATGGTGCTCCACGGAAAATCAGTTGCACGACGAACTCCGTTGCGTTGCCAACAACAGGTACATTTTTGTTTTCGATGGTTGGTGGATCATTTGTAGTCGGGCGCGCGTGCGTGTCATGGCGATACGACTGACGATTGCACAAAATCGTATGAGAAGTTGGTTTGCGCTGACGTCACCTCTGGAATGCAGGACCTTGGAGTCATTCACGATCATGGAACCTCGCGGCAACGCCTGTGCACCGCTTGCGACAATCCTAAGTATCCGTTTGGCATGTTCTTCCCGGATGTCGAATTGCCCCCGGCGGCCAGTACACAATTTACACTCCGCGTACTTGTTCAAACGGATGGTGCTAGCCTCCCTTGGCAAACCAAATAGTTCAACAGAGGAAGTCGGGATGGTTCGAGACTACGTTCGTGGGGTGGTGATACATCGCGTCTCTCTGATATCATTTCTTTGACGATCTGAATACCTTTGACGTTCATTTGTTGAATCAGGAATGCGATAGTTGGTCAGTTGACTCCATCTGAGTGTTGTGGCACCTTTCGTGAGGCAGTTCGAACGAACATGTGTAGGTATCTGGTGAGTCTCTCCATTACCGATGTTGTTGTTCAAACATTTTGAACCCATCCAAAAGTTCCTGAGCGGGACGGTCCTCGACGCTGCGATGGCGTTCTTCCGACCACCGTTGCAATGTGAGTTTGGCGCGGTGTGCCGGTGTGCCAAGGTGGTAGCCTTCACGGCGCGGCGCGAGAAGGGTGTATAGCTCAGTTCTCACCGGGACGACGGGAGGAGCGAGACTGTTCACGCTGAAGATGGGCATCAGTATGGGTCCTCTGGAACTTGCGTGGCGTGGACGAAACCGTGAACGAGTGGTCGAGGCTGGGGCGAGTGCGGAGAGGCATGCGCATCGGGACGTGTACCGTTTGTGGGGGTGTTGGCAAACTTGGTTGTTCGCAGGGTCGGTGTTGACTCCTGCCAGACCTGCACCATCACACTACGGGCTACAACGCATCCCGCTCATCGTACGCTTTGCTAATCAGACACTCCATAAGTTCTATGTATCATGAACACTCGCCCACAAGCTCAAACCGGTAAAATAAATGGCAGTAAAAGGACCATCGAATAACACACTGTTGCCCCTTCTAGAATCGCGTGGAACCGGGCTGGGAGGGTGACGGAATGGATGCTCGCATCGTGCATCTCTTCAGCATCGTCACAGAACGCCCTATCGTTCCCGCTACAGTAGTGGATCACGGAATCCAAGTGATATCAACTTTTGGCGACCAAGTATATGGGTTGATACCCTTGTCACCATGCCATAGTTGAGATCGAAACATCATTTCTGGACCTATCATGAGGTGGAGGTGCCCCTCAGCACCGTCAGCGAACCTTTGAGGTTGATTCCATGCTACGAGGCGCTCGAAACGAGTGAAGGAGTTGCCGAGTTACCCACGTCCAGGTCACCACCTCATCACCACCTGGTTCCCCTACCCCGACTGGCCATTCCAGACACGGACCCCGCCAACCCTCCGGGGGAGATATTGTTCGGAAGGATAAGGAACGAGTTGGTACGGGGGATGATCCGGAATCCGTACGGCTCCCCGAGACTGTCAAAGATGTGGTTCTGCACTTCGGCGGCTTGACGACTCGGACGGGTCTATTGGCGATCAGGACAGTGAGCCGTGGGCTCGGTCCAGAAACGCCACACGATCGAGGCGTCGCGTTCTTTGACAAATGAGCCCAACGTGCGTTGGATGAACTCAGTGGTCAGTCCAACGCAAACGGGATCGGTAGTATAGGTGGACGTACGTAGTTGAGAATCATGACACAGGGACCTTTCTATGTAGAGTATACGTTCCCCACCATGTCGATTCACGTCGCAGGCATCTTCTTGGTCTCCTTCGTCTTGATAAAACACCCGTTTTTCGTAACGATGCACACGCCGGAAACAGCCACAGCGTTCTTGTCGAGGACACCATTGACAGGTAATCCGCTCAACGACCGCACTCCGTTGGTCGGGTCGTCAGCAAAACGTTTGAGCAAGGCGAGGGTTTGCTGCTGGGGTTCGAATGGAATGAGGAGGCCGCGCGGATACAAACGGCGCTTTCAAAGTCGAATGGTAAGAGTCATTGTGCTGAATGCTTATGACGCGGGAGTAGGCGACCCATGTCGACGACGGGAACCATGGAGAGATGCGTCTGAGCGGTGTGCTCCGTGTAGGCGCATAGACAACGGGTGAGGAACGACGTGGAAAATGCCTGTGTGGTTTGGGTGGCGACATGGTTGTGAAGGTCTTCCCTGCGGGACAATGTCTCGTTGTCGCTCATCGTCAGCGCCTAGGTTAGGGTGAGCTTCTCGTCGTACACTTCGAGGTAAGCATCCTCACCTAGTAGATCGCATTAGCGGCACCATGCGTATCATATGGGTCGACGGCGATGCAAGCACGGAATCAAGAGTAGCTATGTGATCCATAACAGAAACCCCATCATTGTCGGCGTCACCCCGTCGTATACAAACATACCTTGCTCAAATGGTCGTTCTATGCATCCCCTCTCGAGACTGCACAAACTCGAGTCCTGAGCGCCATCTATACCCTCCCGCAAACTCGTGACCAAAAATGCATCTACGACGGTCAACAACGCGAGATATCGACTAAACGTGACTTGTTGCGTGTGCAGGAAAGGATAGTAGGTGAATCAGCGTCGAAAACGCCGCGTTGACGCGAGCGACCGCGACACCGGCGGCGAGTTCGTTGTAGTCGCTGACACGCATAGACGCATTAGCTTTCGCTGGAACCCGGGATTCTTCTTCAATAATCATTCAAAGGTCTCAATCTTATGCCTGACGCCGTATGATGATTCTACATGAGAAGAACATGGAAACATGACACGCACCTGAGGCTCGTCAAGCTTATCCCGCCTGACGGTGATATTCATGCCAGGATACCGTTGCCTAAGAAGCTGAACCCAGTACTGAACGTCGGGTTCGCGTCTGTTCTATCGTCTCAGTGTCCACGTCATCGGCGCCAACACGGGTCCGTCCCATAAAAAACCAAAACCACCTCTTCTCCTGCGGCGCTTTGACGTCGATACCCATGGGAAAGACCGAACCGTCCTTTGTGGATGCCGACACCACTCCCAAAGGTGCCCTCGATTTTCATACCCTTTGGGAGGGCCTCGAGCGCGAGGATATGGCTGACAGTCTGCATAAAGTGATGGACGTAGCTCGTAATCTGGAAGCCGACGAGACTGGCTTCGAAAAGACCATGTAGTAGGGACTCGCGGACCAAAGGCACCGGAAGTTCTTGGAAGAGGCCAAGGAGGAGGAAGCCAATGGGGGAGTTGGTGAGTTTGGCATCGGCACAAAGCAGTGCGGGGAGGAGGTCCTTTAAGTCTTGGAAAGGCAACGCGACGAACCTGTTGGCAAAACTCGACATTGCAGTTCCAAACATGACATTTGGGACGCTCAAGCCTCACATACAACCCAAATTGATACTACTCCGCAGATCCGCCTCCAGTGCCGACCCAAAGTTTCTGAGTGAGACGCTTTGACGTTGCCGATGCGGCGTTCTTCAGACTACCATTGTAATGCGAGTTCTGCGGCGGAATCTGCGCGGAGTGCCAAGGTAGTAGCCTTCACCGGGACGACGGTAGGAGGAGCGAGCCTGTTTGCGCTGAAGGCGAGCGTCGGTATGGGTCCTCCGGAATTGGCGTGGCGTGGACGCGAACACGAACGGGTAGGTAGCACATTGGGACTTGTACCGTTTGTGGGGGCAAAGCTGGAGAACGGATTAGGGACATTCAGAGTAGAAAACCAGTGTCGTTTTGAGGCCGTTTTGAAGATTGTTTTCGAACTGGTTTTGGGAGCGCGGGGAACGCCGAAAACCATTTTCAGCTTTGACTTACCTCGTTTTGGCGCGTTTTCAAGTCGTTTTCGAGTGCTCGATCTGCGAGCGACGGCGTCGGAGTTTTAATGGTTCATCCTCGCAATGCCCTCCCAGTCCTAGCGCCAACGCACTGCAGATGTGCTGATACACTATCTAGCTTCTGTAATTGCTGAATCTCGTGCTCATGATGACAACAATACCAGGTAGCATTGTCATGGCAAGGGGGTCAACCAAATTCGAGCTCCGACTCGGCAAAACGGTACATCGACCAAACAAGACCAAGAAAGTCACGTGCTGATGTAAGGTTAGGGTTACAACGTTCAGAATGTATGCAGATATGTACTTTGTTGGTGTGAACAATTGACAGTGGAGTAGGGGGACCCGAGGGGACCTTGTGGAGAATGGGACGGAAGGGGCAGTGCAGCTGAGTCAGCAGAGGCAGAAAGGGCCACGTAGTGAGTCGTAGAAGAGAGTTGTGTTGTCGTTGAGAGCACATCATCGATCTGAGCGATCATCATCCATGCCTCCCTCTCCATCGTGGTGACGAGAGTGGCACAGTACCCACAACGCTTGGAGACAATACGATCAAATCCGGGAAGTCTAGCAAACATCCCATGGATTTGCGCACAGCTCCAGCTGGAACACGGATCCAGCTTGACACACTCGTAGCTAAGTACAACACACTCTCAGAACACGCACTGAGAACTTAAGGACAAACTGCCGCCAAAAAACAGCCAAGGACCACTACGGCGTGATAGTAGAGGCCGTTTCCTCAAAGTAGCCTCAGGGTGGTCGTCAACCGCAACCACAACAGAGTCCTCACCACTAAATACACTGGAGATATACCCGGAATTACTACCACAGTCTGACGAAGAAGACGAGGATCAACAAATACCCTTCCCAAACATTTTATCTCCCGACCTCGTGTCAACTCGACCTCTACCCCCGTCCACCACTCATACTAGTACACCGTCAACTTCTGATGACGAGTCAGACCACGACGTCAACCGTATATATCAACATCTCACTGCGGCACCACCAACACGCGCCGCACTGACAGTACCCCTGCAAGTGAGATGCATGGCCAGGATGGAACCGATCAAACCTTTTCGGGGGGATAACGACGCAGAAAACCCACAAGACTTCTTAAAGAGTGTCCACAGAGTCTTATGAAATGCACCTACAGCTATGGGAGACGACTAAAAGATCGAGGTGCTAGAAGATTACATAGCTAGTGTGTCAAAGGCAGAAGAATGGTACATACAAGGCGCTAGACCTCAAAGTAGTCACGTCATGGAGTCGACTAGTAACAGAACTCAACAAGCGATGGCCACCACTACAGAGTGCTATCAAAACTACTGCCGAATACCAAGAGGAGCTCATGCAGCTAAAGCTCTCGGACAAGGAGGTCGCAACCATGGTCCTAATTGGGAATGTGGATACATGGAAGCACATCACATGGCAACCAAAACACATGCGGAAGGAGGCCACTGGGGCAGAGACGCACTCAAAATAGCATTAACGGATCACATATACAGCCCAAAGCTCAACGCATCCATAATGACAGCGATACAAGACTGCGTGAAGTGCAAAAACTTTGGACCAACACAACTACATGTGCTACTCAACCCAGTTACCTGATGACATCCATTCGAACTACTGGTGGGAGACTACCTATCCATGCCGACAGGTAAGGGAGGCTACCACACACTCGGTCTGTTTCTAGATACGTTTTCACAACATCTCTGGGTCACAAAGTTCAAAACCGCAGGAACAGCGAAAACCACAATCGATAGCCTAAAGGGCATCTTTCATAATTTCTCAGCACCAGAAACGTTCATGACAGACGGGGGATCACATTTCAAAAACTCCGCCATCAAAGAGTTTTGTACGCAATGGTCGTGCACACACCACGTCGTCGCAGCGTACTCCCCATGGATCAATGTGTTGGAATCGTAGATACTACAAACGGTGTGCGGTCGTACAGCCACCATATTACCTAATCACGGACTACTTCGTGTTCGAGTACTGTACCTTTTACTTTAGTGACTACTAACTAGAGTATGTATTCCACAGGTACTTATATCCATTCAATATAGTGACTACTAACTAGAGTATTCCACACAATGGCCTGGTTGAAGGTACAAACAAGCTACTACTACATGTACTACAACGACTATGTGCACCAAATCTGGGAGAAGACGATCAAGGCGCGGTCACATGGGACAAGCTACCTCATAGCTGGCCAGACCATCTAGATGAGGCAGTGTAAAACAACAAACCTTACTAGGTGGGTAGTGAGGTCTATGTGTGTGGGGGTCTAAGGGCGTGATAGGCTCGTCCCCAAAGAGGATCCTATGAGGTTAGTGAAGACTCGGGCGAAGGGGATGATGAGAAGAAGGTAAAACTGGCCGTCCGAAGGTAGTCCGGACCATGGGAAAGTAGGCCGGTCGAAGACCGGTCTGTTGGGTGTGTAGTGGAGAGGTGGAGAAGGTGTGAAGGTGGTCAACGAGCCCCGTAGTGGACTCGGACATGTGGATAGTAGATGGAATGTTCGGGAAAGCAGAAGATTCGAATAGGTGCCAAAAGATGCATTCAAAATGCGAAGTACAAACTCTTTATAGTCCGGGAATTGCCCAGGACTGTGTAGTTATGGTAGATAAAGTTTAGAACTCTAACGAAAAGATACCTGACAGTCAA
>JBBPQL010001330.1:0-10890 GCA_038092515.1 Boletus subparvulus | reverse complement strand
ATGACGAAGGGGAGGGTGACGACAACGACAACGACAGCGATGACGGTGGCGGTGCCTTCAAATTCTGGGGCATCCAATAAAAACCAGGACTTGGTTGCCGGTGGAATGGGAGGCAAGGTACACCCCCTCACTAACCCCAGCCTCGCAACCACGGCATTCAAGGCTCTCTTCATCATCACTATGCCCAATTTCCAGGTTTCGCACCCAATGCCGCTCGCTTCGATGGTGCTGGATCCACCGTCTCCCTCTCTCTGTAGTGCCTCTCTGCATTCCTGCGCCAGATGTCTACCTCCAGCTCTCTGCACCAAATGCATCTACCATCTGCTCACCTCCCTCATGTCGTCCCAGTACCCCCTCCCCTCTACCATAACGATCCTGCGAGGAAGAAATCCCTCGCACTTCTCCAATAGTAATTCAGCAGATTCGTGACAACCCACGGTGTGCAAGCCCTGCTCACGCATGCGATGGCCGTCAGTGGCAGCGATCTATGGCGCAACCCGTGTGCCATAGGTATCGAAAATGAGAAGCCCCGATGTGTGACTGTGACAGAATCTAAGAAGAGGGCAGGAGTTGCCCCAAGCTCAGCCGCTGTCTTAGATGGACGAAGACGACTGAGGTGCTTGTAAGTAGGACAAATGTATATATACCATGGGCAGAGGTATACTTGTATTAAGCCACCTGATGGACCTGAATGAAGCTTATAATGTATGGTAATAGGTGCTGTAACAAAAGGAAGTCAAAGGTTTAAGCGAACATATGAAATGGTCAAACGGTTAAAGTGCTTCCGACGGTTCCAAGTTCGGAAGGGCGCGAGAACTTTCCGGAAGTGGTTCCGGTCATTGCCGAAATACCTCTGGTCCTTCCGAGTTCGGAAGGGCGCGGGAAACTCGGAACCACTGGAACCACTGTGTGGTTCACGGTTGGATACTGTCAGACTGACATATCATGGGAGGTCCTCATAACCACTCGCCATCTCGACTTGCATTGCAGTGACTCTTAGGTGGTGTTACTCCACTTTCCGCATTGGACTGTGCATCCGTACTGATTCTTTTTCTTTCCGTTGTCTGCTAAATGTATGGTTTATGCCTTTGTTCCACCGACTTGTCCTTCTAATAAGATGTACTGCGAGCGAAAAAATGCTCTAGTAGTAGGTGATATTTGTGAGCAATTACGTCCTTAAGCCCGGATCACCTTTGTAGTAGGCCAGGGTCAATGAGTCCGCATTACAAGGCGGCTGTATTGGGTTGTCAGAGTGATGTGCGCTTCGAAGCCGGACCGAGCATTGAAAGGGGATTGCCACACAACAGAATATGATCCACCTCCTGCAGAGAACTTACATCGCCTTGATGATTACACCACAACTTTAGAATAATGTCCGGAGGTCAAATCATTGGCGAATCAACTTGCGCGGGTGTTACAGTTCACTTGAAATTATACAGATGAAGACATATGTAGCAGAATTTGCAGATGATCTCATACACAAATATGATGGAATCTAGTAGAGGCGCAGTGCCAGAGAACGTCGGAGTTTATTTGGCATTCAAACAAGCACATAACGTGCTATCTTGGTCCTAGTGGTGTTAATCGAATCAAAACGTTGCGGAAGCGATCTGGGAAGGACTGGAGATGCAACCACCCCGGTGAAGGATAATCCCATGGACGTATTCGACCGTCAAAGTTGGGGCGATTCTGTTTGGTGACCTGGCTGCTACAACGAAAAACTGCGTGAACGTCGGAGATGGGTACGAACCAGAGCTTCTATAATGCTGCGTAGCATGTACTTTTCCCGGGTAAGTCCTTTTTTATCGAATGGTGTACGTCCTGGGTTCCGATCAGATGCTGTTTGCAGGTCATGGACGTTTGGGACAAGTGAGTGCGCGCAGTATGCGTCGATGGCGCAGTCTGTATACAGTGCAGTGGGCCTGTTAGGCAATGTCACGGGTGCGGGTAACCCGCGCGGGTATGACACCCGTACCCATACCCTGCCACGGGCTTGAGGCCGCAGATTTGCTGCCGCATGTTGTTCACCCCCATGCCGCACGCGATTCGTCTCCAACAGCGTTTTTATGTGCACACGGGCACGAGCACGCACGCACGCAGCTGTGTCTGCAAGCCATTTTCCAGCCACCCAGTGGCACCCACAGCCTGAGCACCCTCCCATAAGCTTCATCCCCATCCCCAGCATTTTCGCCGCGACGCCACCACCCAGTCACTCACACATTGAGCACACGAGCGCGTCAACCCCACCATTGACGACTCTGCCAACTCACTGACGATGCCGCCAACCCACCGCTGATGGCAGTTTTTTTCGCCGTAACGCCACCACACACTCACTCACGTTTGAGCGTACTAGCACCGCATTAACCCCGCTGCTGACAACGCCTACTCGCCGACGACGTTGCCACCAACTTCGCAACATATCACGCCGCGTCTCAGGCTCACGACTCACTTGTACGCCACCACCCATTCGTTCACACATCGACTGCACGAGCGGAATCGAGAGGAGATTCTTGAGCCACCACCACCCCACCCCCGCCGCCTGCTCGCTTACAATGCCGCCAATCCACCAACGACGCTGCCAACTCCCCGCCGCCATCGCCATCATGCTGACAGCGCCAGCTCCTGGCCGGAACGCCATTGAGATTTGCAAGAACGGGAAATGTGATATACGCATTCAAGTTGGGAGGCAGATTTCCTAACTAGGCTACTCTGGCGTTGAGGCATTCAGGAAATTCGTGCCGATCCCTCCCCGTGAAGAAAGTCAGAAAGGGACGCGATCTAGGCCTTATCTCGGCTATTCGACGCCAAGCAAAGAGCTAAGCAACCTCTTGTTTTTTTTTGAAGTGTTGCTTGCTTCTCGGTCAACTTAATCCCTCTGTTTAATGCACCACTTTGACAGCACACTCCAAACCTCAGACGCTCCGACAGTGCCAGGAAGAAGACGAAAGACGAAGATGGGCGGCGCGAGATTGATGGACTATGTCCTAATACCCTTTCGAAAAAGATCTAAAAAAGAGGCACCCGAATGTGAGTTGTTTGTTTACTTTACCGGCGCCGAACTGTTGAGCCGTGTACCAACACAATCGCATGAAGCCCTTGCATCAGACTCTTCGCTCTCGGCGACCGCTGCAGATGTGGCTTATAAAGATGACGGAGACTCGAGTCAATGTGATTCGGAATGCGCCTTCGAAGTCTCAGAATATGAATCCAAAGAGGCGGAGAGCGCAGTAAATGATACGGGAGATGAGTTCAACGGCGTTGAAGACGATTCTGAAGAGACGGAGGACGCCACAAGTGATACGGAAGACGAGTTCAAAGACGTGGAAGATGAGCCTGAAGAGCCTGAGGACGCCATTGACGACGCGCAGGGGGAGTACGAAGCCCTAGAATCCCGAAAAAGACCCAGGAAATGCCAACAACAACATCACGGCCCCGCCCAGAAGAAAATTCGGATGCAGAGAGTCAGAGGCACAGCGGGGTACGCGGCGGAGATACGGAGCCAACCTTCTGACGAGCGACCCGTGCTGTTTTGTGCAGAGTCCTCTCATGTCGACCTCTCTAAACCTTGCCCTTCCACTCCGACTACGCGATGCCCAATACTGATCAAGCTTCAAATGTATTTTGGCCCCTACGGTTTCGTCTGTTCAAAGTGTGGCTACTTATATCCGCCGAGCCATCTCCACCAGCACATATTCACGAAACACAAAATGGACCTAGACATCACATCCACTGGAAAAAATAGGAAACGGCATTACGAGCTCGTCGTCGCCCATCTCCTTAGCTCTCATGGAGTCCCTGAAGGCGTTCAGAGCTTTGATCTCCCCGAGACGGTGACCGACATGATCCCAGGGTTGAAGGTTGCTTTGTCGTATCAATGTCCAGAATGCCCAACGCCTCCTAGGTGGTTCATATGGGATACATTGCGCAAACACTATGCCTTTAAACATGAGGGCATCCAACTTCCAAGCAAAACTGGTACCCGTTCACGGCACATCATTAGGCCATATAGGCTAGGCAGTCCTACAGGAGGCCGTTCCGAGCTCACGGACGTGGTGATGGTACTTCCAGAGGACTGGATGCCACCTAAACCCCTCCCACTTCATCCTAATTCCCCTACGACAATCCGAAGAGAACGCGTTTTACTCCCATCCTGCGCTCCCCACTTAGTGGCGATTGGATGGTCTGAATACCTCCGGAGCTTGAACGGAGTGGACATACAATTCCTAATGAAGTTGGTCGAGTTGCCGAGCGAAAAGGACGTAGCCACTTTCCCATACAAACGCGCCGCCTTAGAAAAGGGTATACTGGGGGTAAATCAAATGCAATCAGGGTATCTTGCAGACGCGAACTTATTCCTTGAGAGTTGCCACCTATCCGTAAGAAAGGCAATTACATCAGGGTGCGCCGCAATTTCGATCGTTGCGCTTTTTACCTAACTGCCTTTCGTCGTAGTACAAAAGCTCACTATCGGAAGCTCACAAGGCGGACATACGTCCGATACCGTTTAGTCATGACGAAGACTTTATGCATGGTGCTTCGATACCACCATTTCTGTCGACTAAAAGACAAGGCTCATTTGAACCGCCTTGGAGCTTTTTCAATCAAATCATCAAAGGATCAAGCTGCAGCAGCTCGGGCTCTCTACGACCATCTCGTTTCAGCTGACGGCGGAGATAGCGATCGTTTTGCTGCTCAAAGCATGAAGCTTCTCCACTGCCTGCTTGTGTCATTTGTCCACCATGAAATACACACAGCAGGAAAAATGGAATGTCCGACAGATAACTCTCTTTTTCTTCTATCTCTTAGACTTTCTGATGAAGGAACCCTGCGCTTTCAAACAGCTAACCAACTTACAAGAGACTGCGCAACTATGCAATATTGGTTTTTCACAATAGTTGCTCACATTGCACGACTAGAAACCAGCATAGAGGGCGAATTTATGCCTTTTCGCGGTGAGGTTCTCACGGCGGCTGCGGAAACGGCCTACCAGGTGGAGGCTTTTTCCTCTGAAAAGCTTTCAACCAGTGAAAACCAAAACAATACCTCAATAATCCTTCAAGAGCTTCTGGACGGCGTCGACGAGGACCAGGAAGAAGAAGACGAGGACGAGGACGAGGACGAAGTGGTCATGGGAGAGGGGGTGGAAGAAGAAAATAATGGGCCGCTGATTAACGCTCTACAGTGCGTATCTCTGTTCTCTTTGTTATAAACATGCCCACCTCCATCACTCTCAGGGTAATCCATCGAGAAAAACGGCTCTGGCTGCGGACAACGCCAGGAAGCGACTATTTCACGCCATATGACCGCTTCAAGTCGGTCTGGTTTGACACCGCCCCAACGGCGTTTAACGAAAGCTCCAGGATCGGCCACGGCTTTAGGTCGGATGGAACAACCGTCATAGTCGACGCGGCAGGAGAGAGTCATTCGATCAACTTATCCGATATAGGAGTAGAGGCCAGGCGGATCATATCCAAGGTGGAATCATCAATCCTTCAGTGGCTTCCCCATGATGCCGCCCATGTCTTTTCTGATTTTCACCTTACTCAACTTTCCGACGACCTTGGAAATCAAAAGTCTATATTTCGTCAGCGGGAAAACGCAGAGCTCCTTCAATCCAAGCAAAATACTATCAAGGAGTTACTCTTTTGCTCCTTTGGCGACAAGGAAGAGGACATATATAGGTGGCTACAGGGAAACGACCATTTGCTCTTCCTATTCATGGCATCAATTGTTATCACGTGTGGGATCCCACCACGAGCTTTCCAGTTTGCATCGTTCCAATTTGACCAGTGCTACAAGACGGGCGCTGGCCGTGGACTATTTCTGATCGATGGATGTCTTGCAATCGGTAAACCCGTAGCGAAACAATCGGGAAAGTCTAGGCAAGAATGCCTGTGGTTCTTACCCCCTTTACTTTCATCCTCCCTGGTGTTCTATCTGGGAATATTGCGCCCAATCGTCATCAACTGCCTCACTGTCCTAAGAAAGGACGTAACCCATCAACACACTCTCATTTTCTGCCGAACAGTTCCGAAGACAGGCGGCTCCCATTCCTGGAACGGCGAGGAGCTCAATTGCCAATTAAAGCTACATACTAGCAACTTGGCAGTTGCTTTGTCCGTTGGTGTCGTACGACAGCTCTATACAGCATTTTTCCGGCAGTATTTTCCAGGTCTTTGCGATGCTGGACCCCAGGAGGACGCTCTAGTGGACAGGCAGTCACAGCATCGCTTCTATACTGGCAAGCGACATTACGGCCAAGTGGTAGGGAATGTACCGCAATCCCTTGGGATTGATCTGACGGAAGCTAGGAAATTGGGTGCGATAAGCCAGCTCTTGCACATTGTTTTCGGACTTGCGCCTCCTAACGAGGATTGGAGAGCTCTACTCGAAGATTCCCACTTCCTGCCAATTACAAGAAACGACCTGCATGCATTATGCATTGCACGGCTGCAAGTACTTCTCGAGTACAACATCATGGATCGCGGCCGAGGACCTGTTGCAGCCCTTAGAGTCAGGGAACTTTTGCGCACTCAACCCTATGCTGCATTGGTCGGTTTTTCTTCGCACCAACGAGCTACACTAACCAGTTATCCAGCCCATAAAACGTGGCTCGACCTTTGGAGATACGGTGCTCGTACAAGTCCTCCATGCGACTTTGTTTGGGCAGGGTGGTCCTGGCCAATTCGACAAAACACCTCCCGGGGGTTACCCTGTGGGTGATGCGGCACAGGCGGTTGCGCTGGTCTGTAACATGACCACCTCTTCTCGGAGACAGTTTAACCCAGAACACTTTGTTAGGTCATTCAAGCCCTTGAGGAATGGTCAAGCGGAAACTTCATGCCCGTCATTCGTCACCTAGATTTGCAGGCTGATGAACATTTCAGGCATCTTCAAAAGCGTGCGGCGAAACAAATTCAGGATGCAAAGGATGAATGGCCCGATGAATGGCACAGGTTCTGCGAGACAGTCCATACGTACCGCCGTCAGCAGAGTTGCATCAGCAAATCATCAAATCATTTTACGTAGCTTTAATGAACTTCACAAAATCCGTTAAGTCATAAAGTGCTAAAGTCACCCGAAGGGCTAAAGTGTAGCTCGTCAATCGTGCCCCAAGTTTCCAAATTAACGAAGTACGACAATATTGCTCAAGTTCCAAAGTAAAAGCATAAAAGTAATATTAGAGCATCGAAGGCCAAAAGAAAATTGTGTATTGGAGCCATCGGACACGAACACGAACACGATTTCATAAGTTATAAGACCAGTCGTGGTCGGGCGCGTAGGCTCACTCGACGATGTCCTCGAACCCACAGAGGCGAAGTTGTCATCTGGACGCCGTGTGTTCAGGTTAGTTTCGGTACTGGGCAGAGGATCGTTTGCGCTACAATAGGTTGAGTTACTACACCATGGATGAGGTGATAGAAAAGTGACCATACCGGGGGGTGCGGCGCGACAATTTGTGCACGAGTGGAGGGGGGGCGCTGATCGCTGGGGATGCCGATGGGAAGCAACCGTTCACGTGGGACCCTTTGCGTACACGTGGGGTAACCATTTGCTTTGGTTTACCACTGGGCGGCTATGGTGCGACCCTTTGTGCACGAGTGGAGAGGGGGTGCTACCCACTGATGGCGAATCATGTGAGCAACAATACTAGGGTTAAATTACTGGCATGCCACGCCGGGTGATCTGAAAGTTACAATACCAGGTGGAGACGATGGAGACGCCGAGGGGGGGGTGACCTTTCGCGCAAGGGACCATTTGTGTACACGTGGGGTGACCGCTTGGCACACGGGTGCGGCGGGAGCACAAACGGCCGTGCATAAAGCGGTCGTAACTATTGATGCAACATGAGTACGCCGGCGTCGACATGTTGAAGACTCTACCTGCATAAGGGAGCGGGAGTGAAGCAGCTATTGACATAACATGAGTACGCCATGTCCTTGCCCGCTTCAGTGTTGGCCTTAGGTTGGAGTAGGGACTGCCACGGGTATGCCCGGGTCACGGTGTTGCCCGGGTGCTACCCACGGGTTTTCGAGCACTGAGCACGTTGCCTGTACCCGCCCGGGTACACACCAAGTGGGTACGGGTCGGGTACGGGTGCAACCTGCAGGTTCCCGGGTCAGAACCTGCGGGTATGACGACCCACAGGTCATGCACGGGTTATGGGTATCTAGGTCACCACTATAGGTTCAACACCATATGTATATTGCACAAGTACCATAATAGCAACAGCTAGCAATCCTCCGAGTCAATGACAATGATAGGGTTGTCATCTGCATCAGTAGCCCGCTGTTTCCCCTTCGTCTTATTATGAATTGTTCCCACAGCAGGTTTCGTGGATGGAAGTAGCGGCATCACAAAAATTGCACGTTTCTGAGATGTGCTGAGATGATAATGTAAGCTGATGTTCGACATGTTCATTCGACCCGACTTTATCATATCCTGGACACGTTGAGTTTCCGATGTCAACAAGCCCACTTTCTCGTCAGAACAGGTACTTAGTGACCTGGTTATGAGATTGCTTTTCATTCTGACGACTCTGACAATGCAAGAGATTCACTGCCATTTAGACACCATAAAATATGTAAGGTTAATCCGATAAATTTACGTGGCTGTGCTGTACATGTGTAAATGGGTCTCACCTCGGAGAATCCCGGATCGCATCGCCACACGAGCGGGGAGGGCGACTCGGTCCGGTCCGTGGTGAAGGTCGATGGCACGGGGGAACACGAACGTTCGCAAGACACGGCGATCTTGTACGAGCCGCGTGGATTCTTCATTCAGCCTGGCCTGCAACGCCGGCGAGCTGTCATCGACGCCGATCCCCCCGGCAGCTCGAACTCGTCGGATATCCCGAACGTGTCGATCTTCTGCCGCTCGATGAACGCGCTGTCCGTCCTGTCGTCGCCCTCGGGATATATGAACTGGATGCTGGATCTCTGCGCGAGTTCCGCATAGTACCGTCAAAAAAAAACATGACGTCCCCCAACGCCTTGACGAGTTGTTCAAGTTATCGGATGTCGTCTTGACGGCCATATCGATGGATCCCTCTCGACCAGCCATGGGGTGGAAGAAGAACTCTTGAGGCGTCATGGTCAGCCCTCTCGAGTTACCGAGTAATAGGAATTCTCCACGAACCTCTCGCTTCAAGTTCAGGGCTAAAGTCGTCCTTCGTAAAGTGCGGTAGGGTCAGGGTCCAGTGCGGGAATCCGAACGGTATACGGCGCCCTTCGATACTCTGCTGTCCCACACAGACCGACACCTGAGAAATGTTGATGTATGAACCTTTCGACCCAGCTGTGACCATCTGCTTGACATCGTTATCCTCCTTCAGATTCTTTTGAGTATGTTGACCAGAGTCGTCACGGGTGCGGTTCAGCTCTCGCTCGACCTTCAAGTCGCTCTCGAATGACTCCCGAATGGTCATCCCTGGCATGGGCCCGAGCCGGTCATGGTAAGCGCCATCGACAATCTCCGCGACCGATCGGTTCTTCTCCCCGACTTGTTGGGTACTGTGTTCGTCAGCAACCCTACCATGCTTCGCTTCAATCTATCCCCCCTCATGGGTCCAGCGAGTGCGTCACCGATGCCAATGCTGAAGCCATTGCGGATTAGCCTCCAGAAGTTGACGACCATTTGAATCCCCCCGCAAATACCGATCACATGGCCGCTGGGCCCTTCTCGCGGAAGACGACATGAATTGGACCGTCCTGCGTGGCTCCGACGGTCCTTTTGTCCACAATCCCGAACAGGATTTCACCATTGTCGACCATCATGCCGTCGTCAAAGATGGGATTTGACGACTTTTGATCAGGTGCGAGGTGAACGTTAATACCCCGGGGAATGACCATGCTCGGGGTTCATTTCCTGGTCCAAAGAGGCTCTGGCTTGATGATCGCAGGAGTCGGAACATTGCCATCCCAATTGGGGACCCAGAGAAGGATGTTTTGGACGTGATTCCAATCCAGGAACATGTCTCGCATGGTAAACTTACGGATACTACCGCACAGCATGTCCTGTACGATACCCATAACGGGTTCGCTCACTCGCGGAGATATAATCTACAGAAATTTAGTATTGTGCTCGACGGAGATGTGAAGCTAAATGACTGACCTGGTGGGGGAATCAGGTATCGTGAATGTTGGTGGCACGACGGACCAAAGAAATGTATGGTGAGACCATTCATGAGACCCAGCAATCTTGCACGAGCCGCATGTATTCTGAACGGGGAGATGGAGAGACGGACGAAGTCGATGAGGCGGAAGTGACGAAATAGGAAAGTGGATGCGAAGTTGAAGTTGAAGGGGAGCCCCGGTGGAGGAATGAATGTGCGATACGACGAACCATGAACTGAGTGGAGGATCCGAGTCAGTGTGACAAAGGAAGCAATGGGGGCAATATGGGCACTTGGGACAATTAATTAGAGGGCCATAGTGATACTGATGTGCTATGGATGCTGCAGCTGTCCTGTCGAGTACGATAGGAGTGACGGGCCAAAACTCGAGTTTGATGGCATGCGGCCCTATTTGGTGGCTGGGTTTGGCAAGTTGGTGCGCTGCCTTTGGACGATGCGAGGGCACAGCACTGCGAGGGGCACAGGAGGAGAAAATTGAGGTGCGTGAAAACAATCGTAATGGGATATGTACGCACCATAGTAGTCAAGTTGACTGAACACGTTAATTGACTTGACTGTGAGTTTTCCCGGTGACTGTGAAGTGGGCCAGCCAAAACGAAGGGTGCGGGTGCGTGGATGGCTCCGAAGCGGGGCAAGTCGAAATAAGTTTGCAACTGGAGAGAGAGAGATCAGATTTGCAAAAAAGGTGTAAATTTTACGGTAAATTTTGCGCTGTCTTCCACTTATCTCGCTTTACACCGCCATTTTTTCACTTT
>JBBPQL010001329.1:0-10902 GCA_038092515.1 Boletus subparvulus | reverse complement strand
TAGTAGTCGCGCAAACACGCCGTCCAAGTCAATCTCGAGGAGCTTGTACCGGTCATTGACAGCCTTTTTGAAATCTACGGAAATCTTGAGGGCGTCGGAGAGTTCAGTGACGTTGGAGTTGACAAAGACGGAATCGGTGTCTCCGTAGACGACCTGAGGATGGAATGTCATTGGGGATAGCTACGACGAGCAGAAGGCATCAATTGCTCACGTCGAGCTGTAGACTTTCGGCCAATTCACGGGTGTGGGTCAGGATCTCTCGTCCCTTGAATGTTGTGAGCGCGGCGAGGGGACGGGCGTAGAATCTAGAGTATTCGAAGCCAAGGCACCCGTACATACTGTTGGCAGTGAGTTTGAGTGCCTGTTGTTTGATGTCGTACTGAATTGTGCGCAAGGTTGTTAGTCCTTGGCTTCGTACGCCTAGTTGTTCCGTTACCTGAAGTAGCTTCGCATGGGTTATCGAGCGGTCCTTCATAAGAGATTTAACTTGTCTGCGGCGCTGCACGAGCGTTGCAATGAGCCGAGGTAACACACCCTGCGGCACCTCAGAGCTCGGAGGTTCTGGAATCTTGTCATCGTCCTATAAACACGTCAGAAAGGCAAGCCCAGATGAAAACAGAGACCACAACCTCCTCTAGTACCCGATCCACGGTCGTGAAATCGATGTTATACTCCTGAATGATACTAGGATAGAGCGAATTGAAGTCCATAACCAAAATAAACTTGTCCCACAAGCCACGCTTGGGTTCAAACACCAAACCACCCTTGTACTTGTCTCGTTTGCTTTTACTGGTTTTGGTCCCGCCGCCCTCGCCGTCGCCGTCATCGGCTTCGGGCTCGATTTTGGGGGCTTTTTTCCCAAAGGTCTTGTCGGGGCAGATGTACTTGAGTTTGTGGAACTCGTGGAGCAGAATGTATTCATTACGTTCCGCACGTCCACCATTCAACGTCTTGTTCCTAATGGTTGACATAGTTTGCTCGGCCACAGTAGCATAACAATGGAACAACTACTCACCAAGCGTTCCCAGCAAGATTCGTGAGTTGTCTCGTCAATGGTAGTATCTGCACCTTGGACGCGATGGCCATCTGGTAGTGGGCGTCGAGTTCACAGTGCCGCACGAACGTCATAAGCATATCCGGCGAGGAAACACTTCCGTCAAAGTATGCCGCAGTGTCGTCTGGGTCAATATCTTGTCGTTCAGACTTGAGATGCGTCTTGCACATTTCGCTGAGAGACCATGTCGTAGATGAAATCATACTCTATGTATGTAATCTATCAGTAATGGACCGTTTGGAGTAGCGATGCCGTACGCGTGCACCATCACTAGCGAGGTCGCATAGCATTCGACCGGATAGGAACTTGATATTCGTTCCTTGTCTTCCAATCGGAATCCATTTTGCCCTCCGAAATCGTCCAAGGCGAGACCAGTGTTCGGCACCGACGTCTTTCATCCGTCCTAAAAGGACGTCAAGGGAGACACCCAGGAAGTCGTGGCCCACCAAGACATCAGGGTCTGCTTTGAACAACGTGACTAAAAGGGGAAACGATCAGAACAATCCGTCATCCACGAGCGACTGAACACCTGCCGAGAAGGCTGTTGAGAAGCATACGCTCATTCTTCATAGGTGATATCATTCCCTTCCCGTTGACTTTGGCCCGGCTTTCAAAGTTGGAAGGGAATCTGTCCAGAGGACGTACGGATGTATGCACTGAGCAGGGCAACTGCTCTGGCGGTGTTGGGTCGTCCAACTGCACTGCAGACTAAAATCAAAATATTTGCAGGCCACGTTGCGGGTCGAAACCTACCATCACGCCAGATCCGTCCCGAAACACAAACCACTTCACGTTTGTTTTCGCGATGGTTCACCACTGTACGCACAGCTAAACTCATGATGGTCAGGGGAGGTGGATCCGGAGCACCGTCACCCATAGGAATCACATCCTTTGGATCAGAAACACTTGCTTCGAGCTTGCACCAAGAGATCTGGGCCGCCAAGTCAGCGAGGAACGGAACAGATATTGTAACTCCCTACGCCTTGGTGTTCGACGTCTGGGTTCTTTATTGTCAGCCAGCAAGGCCCCATAATCTTCCGCTTTAAAACGAAAAGCTCGAAGATGCTCGTGTTTGTACCAAAAATCTTGTAGATATTTGGCGAACAAGCATCCATGGGGATTTGCGGCTCTGTGGACGTTTAGTCCACAAACCCGACGCGTCGGCAAGTCGCTCACCTTCATACGAGTATAAGACTTTCATCCACTCCGTTTCCTTTGGGATGTCTTTATAGTCAAAGGCATACTTCCGTGTCACCCAACGCGCTTTCCAGCCTTTTATCCCTATTTCTCGGCGTATCCTCTCAAAGTCATTGTAAACATCCCCTTTCTCTGGTACAACGTCAGTCTCCACCATCTCCACTTGACCCTCTTCGGTCTCTTCCTGGACGACGCGCAGTGATCGGGGTAGTACGAATAAATTGCGCTGCATTCCCTGAATAGAAAGGCAAGCAGACGCCCATGTATTGGAGGTCTTGTCTTTCACTTTGCCGATGAGATATAGTTTACCGCCATGCTCGAGATAGTCCAACCAAAACATGCGTAAGCTACCATCGTCCTCGAGCGCGTTAATGGATGACCTGGAGAACGCGGGCTTGGATCCCAGGGTTTCTTCGGAGACGACGGCGAGGGAGTCGTACACAGAGAGCCACGATGGGGTGGTAAGATCTTCCTTCTTCGGCGTGTTTGCGCTTTTAGGGACGGCTTTAGAGTCGAGTTTGAGCTCCTTTTTGACGGGAACACTAGGTTTTACATCAAGGTCGTCGATAGCCATGAGGTCGTTCATATCGATGTCTGAAAAGTCCATGGACGCGTCGAATGCATCCTCTGAGCCACTATGAACCTCCAACTTGCCCATGCGTTCGACAGCAGGCGCCACGACCGATGGACCGTCGGTTACACGTGCTTTCTTCTTCGGGCTCATCATTGACGAGTAATCTTCAAAATCGCTTGATGGGGGGTTAGACAAAGGTTCATCATCCGCAGCTCCATCGGACGAGTAGGCGTAGGTACTGGAGTTCTTTCGGTACGGAACTGGCGAAGAGGAACGATCCGGTACGATGTCATCATAGTCCAGGACGGGTGTAGACTTTCGCTTCTTCGACCGCACGGGGGCCGGGAGGGGTGCCGTGTCGATGCCTCCCAACAGGTTGGCCATAAAATCGTCCTCCTGCTCCACGGATACAGTTGGACGATACGCGCTTATGGAGGGCTTAGCGGCTGGCGGGGGTGCCTTTGGCTTGACCTTTGCTTTCGCGGACGATCCAGTCGCCTTTTTCTTAGCTGTTCCATGATCCAGGATGAGAGTACGATCGCGATTTGAATCATACGTACAACTTTTGCGACTCCGTAGGTCCTCTTCCTCATCGTCCCCCTCGTCAGCATCATCCTGGCCCGTCCAATCGTCCATGCCGTTGTCCATATAGCCTCCGACACCATCGTCCACAACAAAGTCGTCCCTCTGAAGTCTGCCCTTGACGATGCTCTTGTATTGGTCCTCGGTGATCTCGTCGTACAACGCGACATCCTCCTCGGGCTGATTAACGCGTCAACACGCGATCGAGTGCGAGGAGTGCTATTCATACCTTGTACTTCCTAGTCCCACCCTCTCGAACGCGTTTATACTCTGCAAGCTTGTCGACGGCGCCCTTTGTTCGTCGTGACCGTTCTGCCATCGTCGTCGTCGCGGTCGATACGCCATCCACGCCACAGGCGCGTGCTCGTATTCATACTCCGACATACGCGGAGATTTTTGACCCTTCTCGGCAGTGATGGCGAACATACCCGGTCTGCAAGCAGCAGTGAAGGATGCTGCCATCGAGGCTCTTCGGTGGTCTCCGTCCAGCATGGCGCACGGCCACAACGCTCTCTAGGTCGTCGTATCAAGTGCACGTACAGCGCCAGTGGGGTGCCTTTCGTGCCAACTCGTCTGCTGCAAGTTTTGCAAAGACACTGGGTGAACAATCGAAATCGCCACCAGAAACCTCAGACCAGATCCCGTCTGATCCCCCAGAGCCCCGTCTTGCCATCGCATTCACATGTACGGCTGACGGGTGTAACCACCGCTCAGCACATACGTTCACCAAACGTGCGTACGAGCGCGGCATCGTTCTCGTCCAATGCCCAAGTTGCAAGAACCGGTACGGCTGTACGCGTCCGTTACTGGCACACGCTCACCCCGTATGTGTGTGAACAGGCATTTAATTGCGGACAATCTTGGCTGGTTCAAGGATGATACCCAAGATGGCCGACTGAAGAACATAGAGGATATTCTTCGTATCCGAGGCGAACATGTTCAACGAGGAACGCTAGATGGGGACGGAGTCGTAGAAATCTCTGACAGTTAACCCTGGTGAGTTGATCTAGCGTCTCTGGGTTCAAACCCCAAACACTCACCAACTTCGTTCCATGCTCATGGACACGCCATCAGACCATGTATGATATCGATATCTGTGCAATTGTTAATTTCTGTCATCCCCGACTGAACACCAGTGACCCTTGAGAGTCCACTCCAGCGAACATACTTCGATGCTTCCCTCGAGTCGATGGCAAGAGTGCAGGCCATTCGCCGAGTAACCATCCCTGACATGTTATGACGTCTGCTCCCACGACGAATATTGAACATTCAAGTTCGAACCTCCAGCATCCTTGGCGTCACAACATTATTACGAAGCGCCGCGTTATTTTGGCTCGCTCGCTCGCGGCGCCACCAAATTCCATTTAAACATTTCATGAACTACGTAACACCAGCTCCACCACTAAACCGGCAGAAAATGAGCTCGAGAAAAGGGGACAACCCTTGTTTCGGCTGGGGCCCCGAGCGCCAAAGTATGAGCATTCAATGGGTCCTCTCACACCTCATCTCACCGGAGCTCGCCAGTAAGTCGCGCAGCGGAATCGACGCAACTCAAGCCTCGGCTGACACAGTCTGCTCAAGATTAGGGAATATGACTCGCAGTGGATGGACTCGTCCCTTGGCCAGCACGATGCCCCTTCAAGTTGACGTCCGGTGAGATGAGTCGCTGAGATGAGGTTTACAAATTACTGAGTAACCCTATTGTTACAGTACAGAGCTGACCACTGTTGTCGCCCCAACTGCTAATTCATTCCTTTCAAGTAATAGAATGTCTACCCTAACCACCCCTGACGAGTTGCACGCCAGCCGTGCAAGCTCTTCAGAACACTCGTTAACCGTTACACATATCGACCACGACACTGCTAGTCAGTCCAACTTCAGCAAGAGCCTCTCCGACGTGGAGAAATCCACGCTCTCCGTACTTGGGTCATCTTCAACTTCACTCAAGACTGATCCACTCTATGTTAGTCATCCTGATCTCGTCGGAGGTATCTGCTCGCTCACTTATACGTTCAGGTCGAATTCGAGGACAACGATCCACGCAACCCCGTCACCTACTCCCGCTTCAAGAAGTGGTGCATTACGCTCGTTGTTTGCGGGTTCACCGGTGTTACAGGTACTTGCCCATCAACTGTGTCTTGCGAGTACGATTAACTTTATCCTCCAGCCACTGCTTCATCGTCCTTTGCGATGGGGACTGAATCCATGGTGCACGATCTTAACTGTACTCCGTTCCAGGCCACGCTCGCACTTTGTGTCTATCCATTGGGATTTGCGCTCGTCCCGCTCTTCTCGACTGCGCTTAGCGAAGAGGTTGGGAGAAGGCCAATTTATCTCGTCACCGCCTTTGCTTCGGTGTTGTGCTATGCACTTGCCGCAATGTTCGTTCTAGTATCTTCAGACTGACCACATCAACTCAATGCGTTTCAGGTCTAATACAATTCATTGGGTCATCGTCGCGCGTGCCCTCGGCGGCGCATTCGCCTCGACTGGTTCCACGTTGGTAGCCGGTACCATTGCAGATATCTGGGAACCAGCCGAGTGAGTCCTTTTTGGTCTACACGCCGTCCGATGGTTGACGCATTACTTGATCTCACCAGACGCAGTCTTCCGATGTCTCTCTTTTCCCTTGTGAACATGACTTGCACAGGGTTTGGACCGATGGTGTCCGGGTGGGTCGAGTATAACCCACGCCTTCAATGGAGGTGGATACAATGGCTTCACGCAATGTTAGTCTCTCCTACCTGATCTTGATTCATTCCTCTAATAAAAATATCTCTCCAGATTCAGTGGCGTGTACTTTGTGATTGCTATGTTCACCGTGAAGGAGACCCGTCAAAGCATCATCCTGCGGCGTCTCGCACAAAATATGAGAAAGGGGACCGGGGATTCAAGGTATCTCGCACGAGTAGAGGAAACACAACCAGCATTGCGCGAACTTGTATGGATATCTTGCACCCGGCCAATCCGTAAGCGGCCAAATCTCGACGACAATATTATATCCTCAAATGCATCTACAGATGTTCTGTTCACCGAACCCATTGCAACGAGTATAAGCGTAAGAGGGGACATCAGCATATTCGGATAGATCGACGGTCTAACGACACCATTCTTGCAGCTCTGGGTTTTCTTTTTGTGGGGGGTTCTGTTCTGCTTGATCAGGTAACGGTCTGTTTATATGTGTCGTTCTGTGGCTTATGGTATTTAGTTCCGTTTCGCCTCTTTTCACGGCACTGTACGGGTTTAACGAGGGCCAAAGTGGAATGGTATACACCACCATTGTGTAAGGAGTTACTACCACCACCCCTGCCCACGATTTTTTAATATCCATTTAGTGTCGGCGCTTTCATAGGGCTCGGTGCGAACGTGTTTCAGGACAAATTATACAGGTGAGCAAAACTTTCCGCAAACATGGCCTAGCTCTCAGGCATCACTCGCAGACAAAATGTTACCCGCAGAGGACCGGAAGCTAGATTATACCTTACATGCCTGGTCGCAGTTCTATTCCCTCTGGCAATGTTCATGTTTGCATGGACTGCCTCGCAACAGATCCACTGGATCTGGCCGATTATCGCATTGACGGCAAGCCTGTTTTAGAATCCCTTGCCAAAACGTTCCTGATTTTTTGGTTTCCAGATCTTCATGTTTGGTGCCTTTGTTGCCTACTCGGCCGCCTTCTTGTATCTGGCCGACTGGTAGGGTTGCTATCTCAATTTAAGTCGATAGCTTTTTCTCATTCCTCCACTAGCTATGGCCCCTATGCGTCTTCTGCTCTGGCTGGGCAGGGCCTGTGCCGTACGTCAACCACCTACTTGTCGGATGATCTCTGGCTCACACTGACCATGTGTTTACAGGTAACACGGGCAGCTTCGCCTTTCCGCTCTTCGCAAACGACATGTTCATGGACCTCACGTACAAATGGTCGAACACGTTATTCGCAGGCATAGCTCTAGTCATCGTTCCTATCCCCTTTGTGAGCTGACCTCTGTCGACTTTTCCTTTCCTTACCACTGAGTCGGTCTCTCAGATATTGTTCTTCTATGGTTCCTCTCTCCGCCGACGCAGCACATTATGCAGCAAAGTCATGTCCCCTGAACAGGACGTCGCGAGCGATGCCCACACCAGGAATATGAACACCCCTCGTTCGTCCGGTTAAACTGACCGGCTGCCTTGACCTATACTCGACTCAGCTACTCCTTCCCGTGATAAGGAAATCGTGCCTGGCCATGGGATTCAATAACTGAGCGCCTCCAACTCCACTCGCACATACGATGGAATCGTATCAGAAATTAATATTGGTGCAGAATATCCACCACCGTCGTATCATAATATTTATAGTATATGTCGTTTAATCGTTTCTCTTTCTTCAACTTTTCCCCCTTCCTTCATCGATACTCACCCCACACCGTCGTCAGCGGTGGAGCCCTTCGTTCGAGACATTTATCATAGAGAGATATCCCATTCGCAGACTATCATTACACCACAACATATATTCTCCATCCTCTTCCAGGTAGCTCGTCCGTCAAAATCACTGCAAAGTTGCTCAGCTGCACATGTCATAGTCTCTATTGAAGTTCAACGAGGTGCCTTTTCAATGCGAGGAGTTTAACGCCACGTACGTTTATAATAACATCGTCGCTCACTGCAAATTGAATTTAAAGCCTATGAAAACACGAAAGTACTAGATGCTACACACGAGGTACAAGTAATACCCCCAAAAAAATCGTAAAAACGCAAGTTTCGTATCAGGTGGGTGTGGGACAAGGTCGAAATACGAAGGTCCTTTCACCCATGTTAAATTTCATGTTGCGAGCCAACTTCTTTTTACAACGAATTGTCCAAAGATTTCAAACGCACAGAGGTCGCTTGACTGTGGCCCTCTTGCAGGATTCGGGAGCGAAAACGGAGGCCACCGACCTCCTCTTCTTCACCACGCTCTCCGTCTCGATGACTCCCTGGGCTGGCTCCGCAAACGAGACCGACGAAGGCTGCGGCGAAACAGACTTGACGACTTCCTCTTGAAGGAGGGGAACGGTCATCTTGACTTTGCGTTTCGCAGTATCCCGAGTTTGCATGTCCTCCAAGGCAGTCAACGATCGGTGTCGTGCACGATTCTCGACCACACCACCTGCATCCCTGGGCGTGCAACGCGTAATCTCTACCGCAGGACGAACGCCGGTGACCTCCGTGGCCGAGATGGCCGCGTCGTACACCCAGACGCCAGTCGACATTGGACCGTTGACAGACTTCCTCCGCCCGATGCATCTCTTCTTCAACACGCGGCTGGTTTCCGGCTTCGAAGGCATCGCGGCGGCCGAATGTGAGTGCCTCGTTGTACCAGCCGGCCCAAACTTGGCTGATCCACCGAGGACAGGGCGGACACTGCTTCTTTTCTCCCCTCTCTCCTTGATTCTCGCCGTGGCGTCCCTGGGTATCGAGGCCGAACTCGTTGTACTCGGTGGCGTAACCTTGGCCGAAGCACCGAGGACAGGATGGACGCTGCTTCTCTTCTCCCCTCTCTCCTTGATGCTCGCCGTGACGTCCCTGACGACGTTCTGAACCCGCTCCGCCAGGGGTTTGAACTGCGACTTGGACGTCTCCACCGCGCTCTTGACCTTCTCTGCCCACTCGTCCAGATCATACAGCTTGTGCAGCATGAGCTTGAACGTGAACGGGTAACGTTCGCCGAGCGGAAAGGTTCGAGTCTCGGGGTCTTCTTCGACTTCTTCCGAGGGTTCCATCACGTCGACGCGTGGCGTTGGGTTTTCGGCTGCTCCAAGCGTCGTGGAGTGCGCGCTGACGCGGGTATTGTGGCGTGGATTGGTCGTGGACGCGTCTTGGGCGCGTCGGGCATGCTCCTCGTCGCGTATGGCGCGCAAGGAGAGGATCGTGGATAAATTCTTGAGTACAGGGGCGAACTCTGCAGGAACGTTGGCAATGTCATCTATGGAAATGACTTCGCTGGTGTCCCCAGTGAGGGCCCGGGTGCGTCGCGTCGCAACGCGGTCAAATAAATCGAAGAGACGGGCAAACTCTGCCGTCTTGGAATTGGCTTGAGCTACAGAGGTAATCGTCATATTAGTTGGTTAAATTAGTGATAAAGCGGGAGGAGGGAGGATCGCAAAAGGAATAATATTAGGGTGCTGATGGGGGAGGAAATTGGTCGCTCTCGGAGGTATGGCCTCTTGCCACTCGAGGGAAACCCTGCATAACTCATGATATCTTTATATCATGATTGCTTTGTGATCTGTTGGCGCTTCCCGATCAAGGTGTGGACGTCATTGGTGCCGAGTGGCTCATTCCTTACGGTTATAATTCCATTGTTCGTCCACAACGATGTCCACCTTCGTGATTTTGAGCCGCCACTTTACGCTCACAATGTAAAAGAGGTTCTTCGGTACTTCCCTGACGACGCCGCTAGCAACATGCTTCTCAAGTGGACCTCACATCTGGCTGGCGAACCCTACCCTAAACGTCAAATTGTCCCCGTTCATTGATGTATGTTGCCTAACACAAAGTTGCAAGGCACAAGGGTAGAAGAGAAAGCACGGTAAAGTAAGTGCGCAGACCGGAGGACAGCGAGAACCCAACGGGCTACTAACCTCCGCGGACGATGCGTATATGGGCGACGCCGCTAGTCCCAAGGTCGCCTTCTTACGCGCAATCTCCCACCGCTACGAAGAACGTACGTCTTGGTCACCCTTTGCCAGTCCCCGATCCTCCTTTCGTCCTCAGAGGGGAGCTTCCATGCGAAAAACGAACTCCAACTGATCATTCTTAGGGACTTGAGCTTCTGAGCGAGCGCCAAGCTCGCTTCTAGTTCACGTGTGCGCACATCGGGGGCGGAAACCATGATCGAGCAAATCGGACATAGTTCGGGACCGTGAGGAAATGGTGGTACCTCGTCAAATGTCATGTTATCCGCGGCTTTCGAATGGTGTGGGTCTTCCTCGTCTTGCGTGTAAGACACGTGCACGAGGTGTGCGGTACTCGGGGATTCTGATTGACTTAGGATCGTTCCTGTGTATGCCAGGTTGCGGTTCTGACCAAAGGGAGCGCGCAGGGCGCGTGCATAGGCTCTCGGACTATCATAGTGGTCGATATGGTTTTCAAGCATCTCTTCGTCCGAGAGGAATATTCCCAGGTGAAGATCGGTCAACTTGGTAAGTGCTTTCAGTGCTTTTGCGAATGCGCTCTATGAAAGTGTTTTGATAATCAAGGAGTGGCGGGGGGGAGAAACGTACGGTTAATGATGCCACTGTTGGAAAATGGTTAGGTATAGGAGAGTGGACGACAGCTGAAGAACTCTCTTCGAAGCACGCCCAGCAACAAGACACATCGAGGTGCTCGGAACAACTGAGATGAAGGGACACCAGTCCCGGAAAAGCCCTAGACACCATGCTCAAGAGCGTGCCATCAATGCGCCATAACTCTGTGAGCGTTAGCGAGGTGAGATGAATCATCGGTGAATCCGTCAAGGGGATGATGAATATTT
>JBBPQL010001328.1:0-10912 GCA_038092515.1 Boletus subparvulus | reverse complement strand
GGCAGTGCCATCCAGCCACCGTACGATGCCGGTCATCGTCGAACAGAGGAACAAACAGGGGACCACCCAGGCGATGGTATTCGGTAGAGAAAGGCTGTCCACGAGTTTCAGCGTCAGTCGTTGTTGAGTATGGCGATCGCTGATGCTGCTGGGAGGGATGCCGTGGGCACCGTGCGGGGAGGGCATTTTGACTCCCAGGTGAAGGTGCTACTGGTTGCGCGACTTACTCAGTGGGAACGTTTGATTGGATCCGAGAAGGGTGCGGCCTCCGCACTTTGATTTCATGCTCGCCTCGCCGTCGTCGTTTCAGTGATGGGAGTTGTTTCTTTCTTTTCCGATGTATCACATATGGCCAAGCTTGGGCCCGCCTGGCTCAGGTGAGCATTGAGTGGCGTGGAGACACATCTTTGACGTGGTGGAAGCACTTCGCTATTCATAGCAGACGCTGATTAATGATTCATGAGCATATGCATGGCGGCATTCATTACTTACATGTGCATGAGTATTAACGCGACTTGAGCTGAAATCTTTTCCGTCGAACTTCTCCCTATTCGCAATCCTACATTCATAAAACTCACACTGGCAGGACAAAGACGGCGACACGGCGGATGAGACCGGTCGATTACATAATCAAGGAACGGTGGTAAGCGGTCCAACGAAAACCAGCCAGCTGAGATCGACTGGCCATAATTAAGTTCAGCTGGCAGTCAGGACTCCTTCAGCGCTCTTCCTTTCTTCTTCTCCAGAGCCTCCACGGTTCCGAGAATGCCCACCCCGTCGGGTCTCGAAACACATAGACAGCTTCCCGCTTCTCCATATCCGTTGGAGCGCACCGATAGCGACCCGGATAACTGTCATACGCATTCACCAAGGACACCCAGCTCCACCAGCGCCGACATTCCTCTGCTCCCAGATGGGCAACCGAGAACTCCGCGATCTCACACTGTCAGCCCAAATTTCGTGTCCTCCCCGCTGAACCCCAACATACTCGTCCATTCGTCTGTCCCCCCCTCACTGTCCATTGGCTCTCGTCGCCAGTCGAGACAAAACATGATCTTTAACCGCATCGCTTCCGAAGAATCGCAAGCCCTCACTTCCCACCGCACTTCCCTCACCTCGAATCGCGCGTCCATGATCCTATACCGCCTCGCTGGCGAGGACGGACAGCGTGTCGTATCCCCTCCAGGCCCGAACCGCCAATCTATCCTCTCCAACTCAGGAGAATCCGTATTCTCCGTGTCCTACGACTCAAAATACCCTTCTGGTGCTCATACCCCGCACAAGCTCGTTCCTTACCCCTTTGACCCAAGTCTTCACATAAATACTCCCGAAGACGACGACGCCTTGCATGATCCATCTGATAACACCCCGCTGGAAACGTCATCTGGAATCGCGATCCGGGGATTTGTAAACGTCGGTGTATTGGTCCTTGTCATCTTGTCCTTGCTGTTCCTCTTTATATTCTATCCTGTATGGCACTATTACGCTCAGGGCAACACTACAGTCTCGTGACATCGAATATAGGCTGGACATGGTAAACCTTTCGCGGCGTACGTGCCTTGTTCCCTCTCTCCTTCCGGGCGCACTGACTCTTTTTTCCGTGGTAGCACACCCACTCTCTCACATTGCTCCATCCGTATATTCGACCAATCTTGTAACCACCTTGCCACGCCCACAACCATCAACCACATCCTTAACCTTGGCCATAGATCGCACTCATACTGACCACACTCTTTTCATCGCACTCTCCGCGACAGCGTCAACTCCTATCCACTACTTCAGGTGTCAGCAACAAATAATCTGAAAGGGCATTTGTCCCGAGCCCCTGAGGGGCGTGGTTAAACAAGATCATCCGTTAACCTAGTGCATACCATTTGTCTTGTGTTAGTGTTCTCCTCGTCGTCTGTTGTTCAACTCGCTTGTGTTTTGGATTTTCCTTTTATTTCCCTTCGGACCTGGACCTTATATCGTACGGGGTATTTTATACTGGTGTTCAGTATGTAACTTCCTCGTGGACGTTAGAGTACTATCTGTCGGCTGATTCGGAGTATATCGGCCGACTTTGGTGGTATGTACAATGCTTCACACGCCATCGTCAGCCAGGATGCTCCATTTTGTACAGCGACCAATGTATCCACGGCAAAACTAGCGCTGTACCTCATGGTCCCCACAGGCCTACACGCCCAGTGTCTCTTCCATTTCTTTCCAACCGAGCGTTTACCTCTGCGTCTCTTAATACCTCCCGTCTCCGACTCGTTTTAAATCTTGCCTCATGGAATATCTCCAATCCCTCACGACTCGCCTGTCCAAGGTCGTCGCCGTTCGCAAAAAGTGTCCGCTCGCAGAGATCCGCGCATCAGATTCAAGACAAGGTTTAGGCTCAAGTTCAAATTCGGAACGTCATGCGCTCGCCCTCGGAACCTCTACATCCACGACCAGTAGTCACGGCCACAATGAAGTGGCAGCCACACGCCGATGTTTCAGATATTGCCCTGTTCGTTGTACATGACTCGGAATCCAAAGTCGGTTCCCAGCTGACTTTGAGTTCCTTTTCCTTTTTCTCTGCAGCGCAACCGGGAAAAGCGCCCGGTGACCGCTGGTGGCAGACGGTCTTCGCGCAAGAATGCGGTCCAAATCATGAACAGACTCGACAGGCTCGTCCAGCTGCACGTTGCAAACATTGGAGGTCGGGCGCTTGTGACCAGCCCGACAGCAATGCAAGTACTTCGCTTCGTGACGCTCATCGATGCGACAGGCCGGGAACACCCGATATTAGTGCAATGCTGTGCTTCGTTCGAGGTGGGTAGTGCGGCCTGGGTGCATGGGTGCGAGGTTGTTCGCTTACAACTCGGTCCACGTAGCAACTTCAGGCGATGCTGAAGGTGGCGTTGGGGTGCGGGGCTCATGATGCGCTCGTTCAGAAGCGGTACCTCGATGCGGGGCTGTATGATCTATCCATCGACAAGGGTGCACAGGTCGTTCAAGTCACTGGCGAGGCCTCCCGGTGGCCGAATATCGACGCAGGAACAAAGCTGATCATGCGAGTTGTATTTCAACAAAAACAGCGATCGTGCCAGCTATACAGTTGTCAGTTGTGCGGCGCTTCGAACCGGGTAGATTGTCGAAATCCCGCCGACTGGTCTGGTTGGCTTACCGAGCGTTCCATCGACTGGTACGCGCGCTAGTTTATGTCAGGTGGCGAAGACTGACTCCTCAGTAGTCGGGAATGCGGTGGACGGTTCCAGATCTTGCTCGAGAAGAAGAACGGGAAGAAATCGACGAACAACTTGCCCAAAGTCGACGACGACGCTCGGGCATGCATACGTAATTTCCGTGTCGATGCAGTTGTACGTTCTTTCGAGTCTTCTTTTCAGTACTTACTGACATTCCCGTTAACAGAAAGTAAGTGTGGTTTTCTGATTGATCCGTGTTAACGCTCCAACGTCCCCATTCCTTCATAGTCGGTGTGTGTCTCCGTGTTCGCGTCCCCGTTCACGTACTAACAACTTAACCCATGAAGAAACACGTTGCCTTCTGTGCCGCCGGTACCGAGGAAGTACACGAAGCTGACGATTGGGATCGTAGTCCCGTACCAGTGGCGCAGCGACTGACTTACGGGTGAGTTTCGCTACCAGTCTTTCGCCGCCCTCAACAATCTGAACGAGGATTTCAGGGATATGCTGGAATTCAAGGCACTCCAACGTGACCTTCACTTTGCACCGCAACCTACTAGCCCCTGTTCTGTTCTTTTACCACGCGTTCCTATACCCCTACTGCGCCTCAATCCATAACGCTTCGTTCGTTCTCTGCTGTTCGGTTTCGTCAGTGTGGAAATGCTCGGCAGGCATGGCCACATCTTGCCCACGAACCACAGCAGATGAACAATAGCATGTGCCATTCTTCTAGTAACTATATATATCCCCCTCCCCAGTCCAGCCCCAATATGCTGTTATCCTTATGCACCCTCCGTACTATCTCACGAGCATTTCTACCTTCTTCCTCGGGTCCTCGCACTTTACATTCTTCTCTCCGGACGACGGCTAGCGGTTCGGCATGCACTACATTATCACCTTGGCATAACGGTGGATGATTTGACGAGAGAAAGGACTACAGAATGTACAAAATATTAGATGTGTACAAACTTTTTCTGTGCTGGACGAGTAGATTTATTATATTGGGATTTGTACATGTCTATAGAAATTATATATTGGTCGATTGAATCACTGGAGCGGTTAACCTGATCCGAGATAGTCTAATAGCTTACTCGGACCCATGAGGTGAAGGAATATTGGAACTCTTTGTAAAACAATTTAGTCTCCCCTGGATAGACCAAACAATCTCACCAACGACAGTCATTAACTCTCCATGCGGATAGGGTATAACATTTGTCAGTGAGCCTTAACGCGTGCCAACATGTTTGCTAACAGGTCGGCAGTTGAACCATCACTTGCTAACACATCCGTCCTATCCATTCTTCTCTCAATGTCCATAACGAGTTCTGCTGCACCCGACATCCAAGCCACCTCGCAACAAAGTGCATGAAGCGCAAGGTAGGTGCCATCGGGAAGGGGCAGATCAGTCTTGGTGGTGAACGTGACGATTTCGGGAATGGAATAGGGTTTTCTAAGCTCCTCGTTCACTAAATGTGTACGGTATGTGTGTGGGGCGCCCTGTCAATAAAAGTATGTAAGTGCCAGACATAACAAAAACCTAGCAGCGCACCTCCGCGGGCTTCAACCACATACGAAGGTCATCAAAAAGGTGGTGGCCAGTTTCGAACATCAGCATGATGTTTTCAAGACGGTGAATCTTGTTTCCCGCCAATTGCGGGATGATATCGATATCCATGAACATAGACAAGATTGTCCACACGCCAGCAGAGTGGAAACGCTAGGACGTATTTTGAGTTGACAGAAACAAGGAAACATTAACACCAACCTTTTTCTCGCTTTCATCGATGTTTGTATTGATCGATTCCGGAATGATGTGGGCAGCGTGGACATATGCGATGCCCCCGTGATCAATGCTGCGCCAGCCAGTAATCATGCAGCAGTAATCGGAGCGAAGCAATGCCTATTCAAGAAGTAGCCAAAATGTTCCCCGAGGCTCGCGTAAGAACGTACAGCACTCCTAGCCTTGCGATGATCTAATTGACCGTGTTCCATTGTATATGCGCGAGCATCTTCAAACGACGAGCGAGAGGGGTGCTCGGATGGCATTGGTGTTGGTCCACTGCTGCGCTTGACTATCGAAAGGTCAGTCAGTAATGAGCAATCACAACTACGGCAAGAGCTAGGATTGACAGGCACGAATGAAACTGTTGAAATACACATTAGCTAGTTCCATGAGCTTGGTATCATTCTCCGCTGACGCGATCCCGCGCTGAAGCTGTCCTCGGCCATTGCTGTTCGGCGCCAAGCGCAACAAGTGGCCCAGAAGGCGAGCGCACACGAGGGGGGTAGGACAGCCAGGGATGGGTTTGAGGCCAGCCTCAGCCGCAACCTCTAGGGCGAGGCATCGTTGGTACACAATTCGAAACGAGCTTTCTGCAAAGGGTTGGGAGGGAAGTGGAGTTGGATCCATGGTCAAAGGCAAGTGTGATGATTTGCGAGGTTGGATGTAGCGAGCACGTCAACAACTCGGAACCGCGGAACGAAGTACGGACAGGTCACAGGCGACTGATAACGTCTTGACACCGTTGTAGTACAACACGACAGTGCCCTGTCTCAGAACAGTAACCCTATACCCATCCACGCGTACCTAACTTTCTCCGTATTGTATATAAACCCTCGAGTACTTGCCTGTGATCCCTAGTTTTCTCGAACTTGGAGGATTTGATCCAGTTATCTCAGTTTGAACTAAACTCTTCTCATTCTCCGTGTGATACCTCGCATTCTATGGAGTGTAGCTGATACTATAATCGGGCTCGCGCAAGGATGGACTCGAGAGAGTACAAGTTGAGCCAGTAAAAAGCGGTTGCTTGGAGCAAGCAACCCTGTTGGATTGAGTACAAAGCCTGAACGACGAGAGCGGAACCGAATCCCAGTTGGGGCTATACAGGTTTGGAGAGACGAAACATGAGACGACAACACGACCGGCGCAGAGATGACAAGTACGCGAATGAAACACTGTAAAGGCTATAAATGAAGGGAAAGGACGAGGGAGGGTTTTTTTTTTTTTTTGGACTGTGTCAGAAGTGAGGAAAAGGTAGAGGAAGGAGAGGATTGATGAGGAAGAGCGTACGAGGTCAACTTGTGCTTGGGAACAGCATAGCTTGTAGGAGAGAGGGGTGAGTGCGAATGTATCGCTCCCAAGTCTCCGATCGCCATCGCCCGATGGCTTGGATCTGAGCGGGGGCACAAGTACACACCGTCACAGTACAAGATATAGATACGCGAAGATTCAAAGACCCACGTGGATAAACGGAAGCCATGTGGCGAACGACGCTCCAACTCGAAGACGCCCAATAGCTCCATGCAGCGCTCGTGCAGCCTCCCGATGATCTGGCTTTGTGCCGTTCCGAAACAGTTGCTCGTACACGTCCCTTGCCACATCTGGTGCAAGCTTATCGCTGATCGACCACATTGTACCAATGACGCCCCCGTAACCCGCAAACAACATTCCCGCTGCGATGTGGATCGCCTCGTCGGTGAGACGCTCGTCACCTATCGCCGTCTGACATGCGGAAAGAAAGGCAAGCCCACCACGGGGACGTGACAACGCGATGATGTCACGCAGCTTTAAGCGGCGTCGATCGGCGAGACAAAGTCCACTCAGTCACATCTTGGATTCCGTGGCATGCAAAATGGACCCAGTCTGCCTCCTTCATCAGGGCAAGTACTTCTTCAACCGTGCCAATAGACGACGCCAGGAGGGTTGTGCGTGCTGAAGGTGAATTCCTGATTACCGCCCTGATGTGTTCCAACTCGGTGGCCGCACCTGGAAGTGGGGATAGACCATATGAGGCTGGCTGACGAACAGCAAGGAGGCGGAGATCGCCGCTAGGTGCTGCGTCGGGAGTGCGTGACGGCGTAAGAATGCTGAGAGTAGGTACGTAAGACGAGATGACGAAGTCGGACGCGTTGTGCCCAGGTTGGGGGTGCTGGGTGTTCCCACAGTCTACGGGCGTGATCTGGATGAGTAGACGACAACTCTTGATAAGAGCTACGAAGCTGAAAGAGTTCCCCCCACACGATCGAGCGTCCTTGTTCGAGCCATTCCATAGCAGTTTCTGGGAGTCCCGAGTCCAAAGCTGCTGCTGCTGCCTCCCGCACCAAATCGGCAGCTGGGAGAAGTTCAAGGTAGCGGTGTCTAAGAGAGAGGCCAATCCATGCGAGTTCAGGGAGGAGGCTAATCGCAGCAGAATAAGCATGCAGGAGAGAGTGATGGCGTATACGCTGAGCGCACGATATCCAATTCTGTGATGCACGAAATCGGGCTTTGATGGGGCCGATGTGGGCGGAAGCAGCTTGGAAATACATTGAAATTGCTTGCTCGAGACTACTCAGCTCCCCCAGGCGCTCGAAACGAGCATTGAAGGAGATGCCGAGTTTGTGAAGAAGAGCAGGCTTGTCAGGGTGACCATGAGGGGTGAGATCAACAGCATCCCTGAGCGTCGATATTGCTTCCTCGAGGTCACTCAGCTCCCCGAGGCGCTCGAAACGAGCTTCGAAGGAGTTGCCGAGGTTGTTAAGACGACCAGGTTTGTCAGGGTGACCATGAGGGGTGAGGTCAACAGCATTCCTCTGCCTCGAAATTGCGTCCTCGAGGTTACTCAGCTCCCCGAGGCGCTCGAAACGAGCGAGGAGGCAGCCGCCGAGGCCATTCAGAAGGGTAGGCTTGCAAGGGTGACTGTGAGGGGTGAGGTCGACAGCATCCCTGAGCCTCGAAATTCCATCCTCGAGGTCACTCAGCTCCCCGAGGCGCTCGAAACGAGCTCTAAAGGAGTTGGCGAGGTTGTTAAGACGACCAGGTTTGGCAGGGTGACCATGAGGGGTGAGGTCAACAGCATTCCTCTTCCTAATAATATAATTCTCGTCCCCGGCCCCCACAAAGGGCTTCGTCGTTCCAGTTCTAAGTCACCTCGCGTATTCGTCATCCTACGAAATAGTTTACACCTCAGCTGGTTTCCCAACCACTGAGGTGAGCATACTAATCATTTACATTTACCTACACTAGCTAACTACCTATAGTACTTACTATTCAATAGGTAGGAATATAGCTGGTTTCCCAACCACTGAGTACTTACTATTCAATAAATGCTTCACCATGGTGCGACGTTGATGTCTCCTCAATCCAAGCAGCAGTGACGGCGAAATATCTGTCTGTGTTGGATGCCTGCCAAGCGTCACACGTTAAGTTGACGCAGCCCTTGACGACCAGGCTCTGATGCATGTGATGAGGGAGATTACAATTCAAATAAAATGGAACCTACATTGAGTCGTTCCTTGAGGGCTGCAAGGTTCGTTAGGAAAAGGCTGATGATAGCTTGACGAGTGGTTTTGGTTCCAGGTAAGTTGACTCCATTTGGTGCACGAGATGCGATGTTGATCATGTTTTTGAAGGCTGGATGCTGGAATGCTTTGAGCGGCTGTAATATTGCATCATTAGTAGAGAATTTTATACTAACAAAGGAGGGCTTACCTGGTCCATCTCGATGATCCATTTGATTGCGGCAGTGTGGAAGCTGGGTTCTGTATATTGGACGACCTGCTCTTTGGGCACAAGATGCCCATCAAGGGACACCTGCTTGCTAAGGGTGGACATTGAAGCTGCAGCTGCCTGTTCTCGAGCCAAATTGCAGCATCATTTGGCATCCTCGGGTAGCATAGATTCGAAATTATTGTCGGCAGCCCATTTGCAGTATTCCATTGGGTGGTTGGCTTGTTGGTGGCAGCGTAAGGTAGTGGCCTCGTTGATGATGGCAACAACCTTCTTGTGCAGTTTTCTTCAAGTTTGTTTCGTTAATAAGATGGACAGGCAATAGGAACAGAAATACACACGTGCAGGCATGACAGTCTTGATATTTCTTGTTGTTCTTGAGGCCCGGGTATGGTGCTGAAAAAAGGCTTCAATATCTTGAGTACGGTCTGCACGAGGCTTCCTCATCGGTGCGTCTAACTCAATAACCTCGACGTCCTTGAGTAGGCCATCAGGCCCAGTCTCATCTGGACCTGACGGCCCTGCCAGTGTCTGCACTGGGGCGGCGGTTGGTGCTGAAGCTTGACCTTTCCCTAGCAACAAACATATTAAAATCATTTATATTGTAAAGTAGGGAGAACTGATCTTTGGGTTTCTTTTTAGGCTGGTCTTCCGAGTCCGACTCAGAGGCAGAACCATGACAGCAGGAGTTGGGATTGACGACCTTACGTTTTCCACATTGGGTCAGATGGTTGTCAGGCAGAGGGCATGAGGCCGCCTGAGCTAGCCGATGGGAAGACAGTTCCAGGTCAGCGGCATTCTCAGTGCATGTGACTCGTGCTGATGGGCATTTTGGCCGGCGAGGCTGTTTGTCATCCATATCACCATCCATTTCCAGGGAATAAGCGATCGATCAGGAGAATGATGGTGACTATGAAACCTTAAAATTTTAGTCACACATACCTTTTATGGCTGTTGGTGTTAGCTGGCTATGAACATCCACCGAAGCCACGGCTTTAGGGCTTGGCCTGGCTCGGCCCAAGGCTTCAAGAAGTGCAGGCTGGGCCCTGAGCCCTCCCTGGCCCCCATCACGGCCCGGCTGCTGGAGCTTGCTGGCTTTCAGGCCAGGCCGGCAGATCACTAGTTGAAGGTGTACCTTGTTAATGCCGAGTGTGCTGTTTGTGGTCATGAAGTCGGGATTGAATGGGATACCAAAGGGAACTTCCCTCCCAAATGTGGGTGTGGTAGCCGACGGTGCCATGTGAACCACGGAGAGAAGCATTGATCTTTGGAGGACACCTGGGAAATGGAGTTTCCGAACATCCAAACGTCCAAACGTGTCCAAACGTCCATACACACCCTTGACACAAACAGACACAATAGTAGTCAGCCGCCACCTCTCACCAACACACCAGCCGCCCGCTCTCATCAACAGAACCTGCCGCCAGTTCATCACTGAGATGTTCACCTCAATGGACCTTGCACAACTCACCTCCAATATAGCCAGTAGGCCATCCCTCCATGCCATCAGTCTCGAGCAACTGCTTCTCTTCCTCGCCATCGCATCTTCTATGCAAGATGATCTCCTCCTGATCCAACCATCGGAACACGCTCCCACTGTGGCCCCTGTCATACTCCCGCCATCTGCAGAACGTTTCATCACATCCGCATGCAGGATTCCTCTCCCCACTGCACAGGATTGTTGGATGGTGTTCAAGGACGTTCTTTGGCAGATGCACTCCCCAAGTCGCATCAGTGATTCCATCCTCCAAGCCTGTCCAGCTGTCTTTGATGACCATGGGTTACCATCTGGATTTAGTATGTTGATCACCCAGCCTGAGCTGCCTGTTCTTGCTGACTGCACTCCTTAGCCTTGCATGCATTCTACCCACCAGCACATTATTGTTCGACGCCCACTTGTCAACATGCGATCAAGCACCTCCGTATGATGCGTGCAGAGCAGCGGCGATGTGTTCTGTTCACACTCGCCGATGGTGCCATGCTGGTATACTCTGTTCATCTCATGTGCGAAGGTGAGGCTACCATTCCTCTTGCTGTGCTTTATTGACGTCTCCCCATCACTTGCAATTATTCCAGCCTGTGGTATCAACTACCACCACAACTTCCGGGTCAGCAATGGGGAACATACAGTGGCTCAAAAAAGTGTCCCAATGTTTGCATGTTTTTCACTAAAGTCGATAACCCCTAACCGCATCTAACCTGGGCGCTAACATATGAGTACATCAAATGGAGTACCTACTCCTGGCTTGCT
>JBBPQL010001326.1:0-10920 GCA_038092515.1 Boletus subparvulus | reverse complement strand
GAAAGCGGGGTCTGGTTGCACAGACGCACATAGTTGGCGAAACTCAACATGATTTCCGGAGCGCGGTACCATCTGGTGGCCACGTATTCCGTCATGAAGCCCTGGTTTCCGGCCGACTTGGAGGTTCCACCACCAGGCGTGTAGCCTCGCGCAAGGCCGAAATCACAGATCTTGAGTTCACAGTCGGCATTCACGAGGAGGTTTCCTGGCTTGAGATCTCGATGCAACACGTTTGCAGAGTGGATATACTTTAAGCCGCAGAGTGTCTGGTATAGAAACGATTGGAAGTGAGCATCAGTGAGGGGTTGTCCCGAACGAATCTGATAGGCGCGCGTAAGCGATTAGGCAGCGCCAGTGGGCGATGAGTAGGGTTACTTACGATCGCGTGGAGATCTGCCTCCATGAGTTCTTCCTACAGAGTGGATAGATGGTGTTGGTCATCGCCGGACGTGAGAACTACCCATCACTGACATAGAGATACACTTCGTCAAAGTTGCCATTGGGTTGGACGACGATGTCCATGTCATATAAGCAGGTTATCTGTCCGCCTGAGATCAGCGACCGCCATGCAAGATCGCGCCAGGGACAATATGTTGCTTACGTTCTTGTGTCCTCTAAAGTGGTGTAGCAGCCTAAAGTACACTATCAGCTGCACGGTTCCCATCGCCCAGGTACGCCAAGACACATACCTGATCTCGCGAAGGCATCGTTTCGTCAAGATACGCTACAGAGACGAGAGCCCAGATGAAAACAGGTTTACCCGGAACAGTCAAAGGGCTTGCCTTGGTGTTGATGTTGGTGATTTTTTTGATCGCACACCCTTCACCCGATTTCCTGTGTCGCGCTGCAACGACGCAGCCGTAGGCTCCCTGACCGAGCTCCTTGACGAAGTCGTACTCGATGTCGACAACAAATGTCGAATTGAGCGCGGTGAAGCTGTGTCTTTGCATCGTGGTCGTCAATAATGAAGAAATGAAATGCAAGGACTGGGACTCCGACTATTAGTATGAGGTTGCCTTGCCCAGGCTGTACAGAGTTACATGATATCGATGGCACCAAACAGTAACACACATGTACGTGACACTGCTGGCAGTGACCGTGGAACCTAACACCGCCCCATGGGCCATGGACGAGTAGGAAAACCAGCTGCAGACTGGACAAGGCGCCAAGGACTCGTGTTATTCGTTGTGGAATGGAAGTGACACGTTCAGTTCATATCCAACATTCCAGGGTGTAGGCACACCAAAGAGGAAAGTCAAGAACTTGGAGAAATGACAATCTGGTGTACTTACCGTGGATCAAATGATATCAAGGGCATCAACGTCGGAACCCGACACGAACGGAGCTTACAGTAACACAGGGCGACTAACGTTAACAAGCGAGAACCAACCCACAGGGTCTTGCAAACGTGTAGGGGCACTAGATGGGTCTAGATAGCGGGACTATTATGTGCGGGCGTGCCTCTGCGCATTGACCCAAGCGTCCACCTTCTCCTTTTCAGTATCCACCCCGTGCTCGGACCTCAGGTGGCGACGAAGGTCGTAGGCACGCGTCAAGACATGCTCGCACGTCTTGCTAGACGATGGTCCAGAGGCGTCTAGTGTCGTCGTTGACGCTACCAGTGCGTCGACGTGCGGGTATGGGCAACGTATAGACATTGCGTTTTGTAGACGAGCCGCATAGGCTTTACCAGTGATCGCCTCGATATCCATGGCATCATCCACGTCGGTAGCGGATGCCTCCTCTTCCGAAGCCGTCTCCATATGAACACTTTTCGAGGAGTGTAGTTTAACTAGATGACGCTCGAGAAGATGTTTGTATCCGAAAACACTGTTGCAGTGTACGTGGGGGCACGCATGGTTCCGTTGACCAAGATGGATGACGTTGTGGTGCGTCGTCAGCGCATTTTTCTGCACAATGAGATCAATCCATGCAGCGTCGCGAGCAGCCCCGAAGCAAACATACCGATTTAAAGTCTTTACCACAGCCTGCAAAGTCGCATTTCCAGTCGCGCCCGAGTTCACCACCACGCCTTCGTTTGCGAGGTTGAGAACCCTCGGCATTGATTGCATCCTCAGGTGCATCAGCCCTGTCAGTGTGGTCAAGGTGTCCCTCAGTTTCCTGCTGTTCGTGCAGTTTCTGGTGAGCTCTAAGATTATGCTGTGATGCGAACGTGCGGCCATTACACTTGGGGTGCATACACGTCGGGGGATGGTCATTCCGTATGTGCGTCTGCAGTGCGGTCCACGTGCCAAAGTAAATAAGATCCTTATCAGGACCCGGTAGACAATGAAGATGCGAACAAGTGTATCGCTTGTCTGGCGTGGAAATATGAATATGGGCCACTGGAACTTGAACGTGTAATCCGTACCATCATGTGTTTTCAAGTGACCTCGCAACTTATGATTCGTTGGAAATGATTTTTCACATCCTGGGTGTGAGCAAATGTACGGTTTCGTCCCCAGTGGGGAGTGTACTTCACAAATGTGAGTACGCAGTTGGTGGTGCTTGGAAAACACCTCATCGCAATCTACTTCTTGGCACTGGGACAATAACATGAGATTTGCGAAATAGGATGCGGGAAACACTGACAATATAAGATTTGTCTCCTCTATGAGAGTTTTCGTGAACGACAAGATGTTGAAACGTCCAGAAGCGTTTTGTACATTCCGCAGATTCCGTACACACATAAGGTCTCTCTGATTCGGGCAAATGGCTCTTGCTGTGCGCCTGTAAATGACTCTCCCGCAGGTAGGACTTTCCACATGAACTACATGCAAACGGACGCTATGTAGAGGAAGAATGAGAATGCAAGGTGAAATGTCGAGTCACTGCGGTCCTGACCTCGCCAGTGTGTGACCGCTGATGTTCTGCCAACCTGGATGGTTTCGAATATGATTTTATACATTCGGGATACGTGCACGGGTAGCGTGACTTTTTGCCGACTTTATGGGGTACCTGATGTATTGTTTCGGTCGTGGGGGTGATCGTGGCCGCCTCTGACGCAGGACTGGACGAGAGCCGTAAAACAAGGTGTGAATTTCTCCGCTTCCCGAGAACGGTTGTTGACAGTGTTGCCAACGTCTTCATCGCAATCGTAATGAAACCGGTGGAAAAGGAACAATTCCTTCGACTCTAGTTGACTCTGACATATATATATATATTTTATTTACTCTGTATAAGGACAAATTTGGAAACAATTCATTGTTCTCTCAAGTTGCCAACAAGTTCTAACCGCTCAAATTGAACAGGATGGCTGGAAGACGAAGAATTTGTCTTCTTTCATGCCTTGCTCTTGCCTGTTTCTTCTTCTACACTTGGTCGTTCGCGAACGATCTCCTTCGGCCGTCCGACCATTCCCGTTTACTCGCCAAAGACACACTCCGAATTTCATGTGACTCCGTGCACGAGGCCACGCTGTCCCTTTTCGAGACCCACGAAGATGAGCTACGAACTAACTCTGAACGGAATGCTATAGATTGCTTGGGTACGAAGTTCGAACGGCTGCAGGCGTCTCTCGACGACCTCCATCGAAAATCGCCACTTCGTAATATAGTACTTGAAGAGCCTTTCAGCCCGCGTTCGGTCAACGGGCGTCACATCGCAGACATGCATCAGATCGATTTGTGCGGATCCCTTGCAGGAAAGCGGATCTCGATGATCGGTGGGGAGCACATTCACCGCCTTCATGTACTCCTCCTTCAACACAGGGAACGCGCCGAGGAGAAACTGTTTCCCTGTCCCTATCACGAATTCTGTACCCACCACCACATCTGTTTGCCTTATCAGCCCTTCAGAGATGATGCGCCGCCACCGCGTTATATCAAACCGCCAACGACGCAAGAACTCACCAAAACCGAGTCTGCGACAGTCAACTATATCGTCGCTGACACTCTCCTCTCCGCACGGAACGAGTCTTCTTGGGAGTATACCCTGCCCTTTGTGGATCCGATGACGGGCGTCCGATTGCGTGAGACGTATTGGCTCGCGGCTGCACGAAAAGCGAACGTCGTCATTTTGGGGCGCGGCCCTCTGAGTGCACCCGGCCAGACATACACAGGGAACTGGTCCTTCTTGCTCAATGTGCCAGACTACGTGGATAAATCACGCGCCGCCATTGTACGTGAAAACAAGGATTACGACGATGTGTCCATGCACCAGACGGTCCCACAATCGCTGGAAATCCTCAACGCGGCTGTGCATCTAACTGTCTCTCGTTTCCTGCCCGACGTTTTTCAGCTTTTGCAGTCTATCCGACAGGAGGTTCGTCCGAGCAGACGGAAACGGCTGATATGGCCAAGTGCTTGGTATCGATTACCAGGCCGAGGTGCCGCGAGGGCCGCAATCCTTCGTCCGCATGTCCGCTCGAAGGTCCAAGACACGACACGGCAGGAGTCCTCTCTCCACCGTCCACCCCCATCCTCGGCGGAGCATTTTCTCACGTTACAACTCTCAACGCTCATCCACGCAGACACCACCAACACAGCCCTTCTTGAAGATCCGTGGACATTGCTCTTCAATGCGCAAGGCGAGTGCATGGTGTAATCACATATTATCTCACGCTGACGCGCGTCTAGTCTATCTGCAAAACATGGTGCTCAGAGAGCTTCTACCCCGGTACGGCATCGTGTTTCTCCCCCTCGATGTACCGTGGGTCGAGGATGCCCAGGCTCGCGGACATGGACAAGACGTCGACCCTGAACGGATGGTGGCTATCGAAGAGGCATTTCTGACAGGAATGGATTACATTCTTAGGTACCTGGAATGACGTCTGCGTCACCGGTAACTCCTACATCAGGGCATTTGGAGAGTCGGAGAAGCGGCGGGGGCGCGGGGACCCCACGGGTACGATAATTGTCCTACATAGAGTCTAAGTACTCTGATACAGGACATTATAAAATTGACCAAAAAAAAAAGCACAACAATTGAATTACAGATTATTACAATGACCTCAACGACAATGACGCATACAATCCAAGCAGTCATGAGTGACAACAGAGCTGCGATGGCACGTAATGGCACAGACAGCATCATACACAGGACGAATGAAATCACACGGCGGGGAAACATCAGTTGGTGGTTGCTTTGGTATGAGTAGTAGAGGCAAAGCCGACACGTCCGTTGGCAGTATCGAAAATGCTGTAGTAGCGCTCGCTAAGACAGATACGCGGATCAAGCACCCGCGGCCGGACAAAACACGAACGGACACGCACAGGAAAGCATACCCGTCGATGAAGTCGAGTCCAGATCCAGACGGACTACCAAGGTCGCCGACGACGAGGTAGATCGAATCAGCGCTACCACCGATTGCAACGTTGAGTGAACGGGGCCAGATCTGTGCATTCGGCGAGAGGTCGTAGGATGTGTCTCCGATTTCGAACGACAACGTCTTTAGGCTGGAATACTGGGCCGAGGAAATGGCGAGAAGCCCGGTGGTGGAGTCCATGATACCGCCCGTCTCGGACTGGTATTGCTGGAACGCATCTGTAGGTACCGATATACTAAGACGTCAGCGAGTAGTCAGTCAGTCTCAGCATGTCGCTTACCCGAAGCAATAAGAATGAGAGTAGTGCCGGTGTCGACGATACCAGCAGTCTTCGACAGGATAGTGGTATCGCCGTAGGAGATCGATTGGTCAATACCCCAATAGTACGATGCCGGGGAGGTCGTCGTGAGTGGAACGTATTCCACCGAGCTGGTGATGACCGAGTTGTCATAGCCACCAAAGGTAAGCCTTCCGGTGCTACTAGACTCGGAAGCTGGAACATAGTAGATCCCGAGTACCTCCTCAGAGATCGTTCCTTGAGAGCGAAGGTTGTCTAAGACTGTAGGGACTGTGTTCGTGTTGTTGACCGTACCAAAAGACAGGTCGGCAGGGCCTATACCAAGGATACCGTCGACCCCGTTGAAACCGATGGCGGAGCTGGAAACCCCTATGGATTGGTCTTTGATTACCAGATCGGAGGCGAGCGTGACGGTATCGGTCCACTCCTCTCCGGAGAAGTTTCCAGAACCATAAGACACAGACTTATCACCCTTAAGTTTGACGTAAACCGCGTGAGGGAATGGGAAACGTACAACGGTGTTCCCAGTGTCTTTACTGGTGCTAGTCTTACTAAATGCCTTGGAAGCTCCGATCCAAGTGTTTGAACTTCCAGTATCAATGAGAAGCGTGTCTATGACCGTTTAGCCCGTGTTCCCGGATCGGTAACTGATCCACCTACAATCCGTTGCAGGATTGCCAACTCCGACTTGGGTGGTGTAGATAATCATGGAGTTCGTGACGCTAATAGATGCGGCGCGTTTTCCCAAATCACCAGCGTTTTTCAGAGCCTGGGCACGAGCGCGGTCCTTCTCGATGATGTTGAGCGTGCCGCTTTCATTGATCCTCGTAGTTAAGCTGAGAGTAGCCTTGCCGGTGCTACGACTGAGGGGACTCGCGCCCACGGCGGCTAGGCTCACGAGGATTAACGACAGGAGAGCTTTGGAAGGGAACATGGTGATCTACCCAGAGGACCGAAGGATTCAAGGCCGATCCCCAGCCTTTAAATACTGCGGACATCGTTTCCCAAATGGCGCGATATAGAGTGCATACGGTGGAGAAACGAGCCACACGTCCGAGTCGGGGACGATATGTATTGCCTGAAGGATTGTGATTGCGGCGGATGTCCATTTTCATACTTGCAGGCATTAAAGACGCAAACAGCACAAGTTAGATAGAAGTACCAGTACGCACAGGGAAAGTCAGTGGCCGACTCAGGCAAGAAGACGCCATGCTATTCGATAGTTACTTACCTGTGAGGCACTCGATCCAAGTGCTTGCTTCCATGATCCACGCGGCACAGCCGAGATAACAAAAAAAAACTGAGACGCTCCCTCCGCCAAGAGCGTGCCTGCTGATCAAAGCAGCAATACTGTACACTGCAAGAGGGAGAGGGAGAGACGGTAGAGCAGCGATGTGCTGAAGACTGAAATGCAAAAATGTCTGGTAAGCAAGAATATCAAAATTGCATCAGAGAGAATGGTGTGGGCCACAGCTCAAGTCAAGTACAATCCTGATATCTAGACCTGAGGCGCGGGTTATCAGTGTTTCAAGCTCACGTGGGACCTCCAAACATGTGCACTCGACGTTCGACGGGATTGGAGGTCAGTTCTCGCAGATTCTTGCCAGTGAAGGGGAATTTCAAAATGAGCCAAGACCGGCTGCCAGTGGTATATCATCATGGCACGATTACTCACCATCATCCCGGGGGCAGCCAATGGAGTATTCTGGCGCCGATACTAGCGGAGCAAGCCCATCTAAACAAAACTCCACAAAATGCTCGAGTAAGAGAAAAGCGCTTGCATCATGATGATATCACCTTGTTTACAACATCACTGCAGGGTGGAAGTTCTGGCGGAATGGTCGCGATTTTGTTAGTAGATAGCAATTGGACAGTCGTCGCATGAACGGATCAGCTGGCACTCTAGTTTCTACATATCCATTTCCTGATCAGATGCAACTCAGGCTTGTCAGTTGTCACCCGACACGCATATGCAGAAGGCCACTGTGCGAATCATACCACGTCTAGACTCGGACCCGAGGGTTTCCGAGACCTTATTGCGACAAGTGATGAGTGACTTCACATAGGTCCAGGCTGCTACGCTTTCTTGATGCCAGTGGGTGGTGTGCACTGTGGACTCTGTAGAAAATAGTGATAAATATTGTAAGCAACTTCATGCTCGGAGTAATCAAAGGCGGCTTGGTGCAGTTTGTGTTCGATGCTCCAATCGACAACTCCGCTGGCCACCGCAGCCTACGCCGACCTCACGTCTTGGGAAATAATGTTCCACTCCCCGAAGGTCGCCCATGGTAGCCTGAAGCGGAAATAACAGCAAACCAGGATGGGTTCCATTTGCGCTACCGTACGACTGTGATTATGTTCCATATGTCCCATCCATTTGGTATACGACCGTGTACTTGGCAACCCGCACGATAATATCACAATGGATCTTTTTGGAAGCCTCTAATTCGAGCTGGAATTTGTGTAAATCGTGTTAGCGATTCCAAAGCGTCGACGACTAGTGTCAAAGGTACTGTAGAAGCGTTCGCTTTGCGTGGAGGATGTGAGGACCAGAATCAGTGGATGAGCAACGAGATCGTACAGAAAGGTGTAGCCATTGATGAAATCAAAAGCGAGCCCATCCGGGAAACCAATGTCGTTGACGACGAGGTATATTGAATTGGTGGTCCCGCCCATGACATAGTTTAGCGAACGAGGCCAAATCTGTGCGTTGGGAATGAGGTCATAAGAGATACCTCCGATGTCGAACGACAACGTCTGCAGATTGGCATACTGGGAGGAGGTGATGGTCAGGAGGCCGGTGGCGGAGTCGAGGGTTGCACCCGTCAGGGATTGGTATCGTTGGAACGCGTCTGCAGGGTTCGAGGACAGGGAACTGTCAGCGTTGGCAAGTCTCCAACGCATTACTCACCCGTGGCAATGAGAATGAAGGTGGTCCCGGTGTCGACGATACCGGCGGTCGACGACAGAATGGTGGTGCCACCATATGAGATCGACTGGTTGATACCCCAGAACTCCGAAGCAGGATATGTCGTCGTGAGTGGAACATAGTTCATCGAGCTTGTTGTCACCGAGCTGTCATAGCCGCCGAACATGAGTTCCCCGTTCTCCTCGGACTCGGAAGCTGGGGAAAAGAAGACGCCTAGTACTTCCTGCGATATCGTTCTTTGAGTGTACAAATTGTCCGTGACAGTTGGGACTTCAAACGCATTGCTAACGGTACCGATTGTTAAGTCGACAGGACCGAGACCGAGAATACCGTCGAAACCATCGATGCCGGTGGTCCAATCAGCAATACCGATGGATTGCTGGTGAATCACCAAGTCGGGGGTGAGTGTGATGGTATCGAGCCACTCCTTTCCAGAGAACGCTCCAGAACCATAGACTACAGACTACAATATCGTGAGGATGAGATCGGGAATAACCAAGACAACCACATACGACAATACCCCCAGTGTCTACGCTGGACTTGGTGGGAACATATTGGTCGCTTGCTCCGACCCAGGTGTTAGAACTTCCGGTATCGATCAGAAGGGTGTCTATAATCCTTTAGCTTTGGAGGAAAGGACAGATGACAAACATACGGTTTGTCGGAGGGGTGCCAACACCAACTTCAGCCGTATAGAACACCGCGGCATTCGTGGCGCTGAACGACCCACTGCTGGCAGTGCGTTCTCTGAGGTGGGGGAGCTGTTTCAAGGCTTGTGCGCGGGCTCGGTCCTTCTCAACAAGGTTGATAAAGCCAGCGGTATTGATTTTCGTGGAAATTTTGAGAGTAGCCTTGCCGGTGTCACGGCTCACAACACTCGCCTGCACAGTACCAAAGTCCAACAGCAAGAATGACCAAAGGACTTCGAGGAACATCCGAGTCGTCGTAGTCCTGAAGGATCCGACGGGACACACCAGACAGCAACCACCACATCGTAAGCCATTTAAAGTTTTGTGGGCCCATTCCCAAGAAACGTTTAAATAATTCAATACGATGGACCAAATATAATCAGAACAAAAGCCGCAGACCGTTTTTATCAGTCCGGTACGTACCATACGGCATTCTGGACCCTGAGTCTGCCACAGTCACGGCACTGCCAGTGGCAGTTCCATAGCATCTGAATCAGACTACTAGTACAAGTGTCTGGTTTTACATAGAGGGTTGACGGAACTTGAATGTTAGTGTGAGACTGTGAGTTAGCCAGGTGTGAGAAGGAATGCTCGGGCCAGGGACGGGTAGTGCAGCCAGCTGGGAAGGTGGATAAGTTGAAGAAAAGAAAAGATCTGGCGACCTGAGTGAATGTATGTAAAGAACTAGTAGGTAGACTGATAAGTACATGATACGAGGGTAACGATGAGGGGGCCCAAAGCGCTGCTGCGATCCTCGGCGGAGAGGCGAGTTGTGGGCAGGCTGGGTAACGAACGGGTCCAATCGCCGTGCGCCAACTTCCAAGGGAATCGCGGGCAAGTGGGTCAGGCGAGGTGAAAAGGGAGGTGTCCTGTGAGTGTGGCGGGCGGGGGTGAAAAAGAATCAGCCAGTGAGTTGCCGGCTGGACGCTGTGCCACCTACTCTCACGCATCAGCTCACACTGCCAGTGGGATCCCGGCGTCCGTTTCACCACCGCCCCCGCCCCTGCCAGTGCCGTGCCCACTGCCCGCTCGCCGCCCCCAGACTCCCCACCACTGGCATCCCTTGCACTCCATGTCTATCGCATCAATGACCACTCCTTCAAATCCACCTCGCTCTCCGGGCCGGACCTCGCTCAGCGTTTCCCACCCTCCCTGTCATTATAGATCTCTGCCCGCTGTCGCTGACAATGGTCGTCGCTCGTTACAGCCACTCCGTATTTACTAATAACTCCCTCAATTCAGCTCGCTCGACTGACCTCTTTTGCTTTCAACGCGCGTTTCTCCCCTACAGTAGTACCCGGACCATCATCTGTCGAGCAGCCTGAAAACGTAATGTTTTTGATGACAGTTTTTGCACGGTGTTGTGTCGCTTGTTACAACTCGGAGCCTTTGTCGGCTAAGATCTAGAGAAGAAACTGAAGTACCTGCAATACCATAAGGGTGACGAGAGCAAAGACCCCAAAAACCTCTAATGAAGATAATTTTAAAAATATACTTCTGCTGAAAATGAATATTTCTCGAAGCCCCCAACGGCCACCAGCTGAGAGCTCACCGCCCCACCCTCCAACGACAAGACAGAAAGAAAAAACATAGGTTTGTCGCATCTCACACGCCCTCGGCCGCCGCCCTCACCATTGTCGCCACACCCTCCCACCTCACTTGCCCTCACCCTTGTCCTCGCGCCGTCGCCGTCACCCTCGCACACCGTCACCTTCACCTCAGCGGACGACGGCGAGCT